>PVLD010002294.1:0-170214 GCA_004027595.1 Dinomys branickii
TCAACTGTCTGACTAAATTTGCATGTCTGTATATGGGTCCATACATCTACAATTCGAAGATATCAATGGATAAAGCAACAACTACTGTTGAGACCATATCACCTTGTCTATAGATTAGTTGTGATTGTACTATTTTCTATGATAATTGGTGTCTGTTTGTCAATATGTTTTTGTACTTTTATGTTTCTAAAATAAAAAAGAGACACACACACACACACAAAAAATACTTAATAATATTCTGTCACTTAATATACCATGGTTTCTCTACTCTTAATAGACATGTAGGTTGCCTTTAGATTTCCGCTATGACAAACTATAACTGTATCTAAACATGTTTCCTGGTAGAAATGTGTAAGAATATTTACTTAGGGTATAGTGATTGACAAATTCTTTTGGCAAAGGGCTAGACGGTAAATATTTTTGCTTTTGTGGGCCATACCATCCCTTGGAACCACTTGAGTCTCACGAGGTACTATGAAAACAGCTATAAATGACTGACAATATTCTAAGAATTTATGGTCACTAAAATTTGAATGCCATATAATTTTCTCATTATAAAAGATATTATTATTTTTTCAATCATTTAAAAATAAATTTTCAAAAACCTATTTTTAACTTATGAATTATCATGCCAATTTCTGATCTAGAATACATACTTGGGGTGTTAGTTCAAAGGGTAGGGATATTTTTAATAAATTAGATATCAATTTGTTTTTCCAGGTGGCGGAAGCAAAACCCCAACAGCTCTGATGGATGTGTTTTACCCTTAGCAACTTACTACAATCAGATCTTTTTATTTTTGACAATCCCAAAGAGTCTGTAGTTGGTATTTTTATGTAGTTTTAATTTGTACATCCCCAGCACCCCTATAGGTCATTCCATTTCTTCTCCAATGTGCCAGTTTTAATCTAGTGCATCTGTCTATGGCCACACCACCCTGAACACGCCTGATCTCGTCTAATCTAGTGCATCTATTCTATGGATGGTGTTGTCTTCTTCCTATTAGTTGTGAAAATTTGTACACAGTGTTGTTGTTATGTTCTGCAACATAGTATTTTTTTCTTACTTTACAGCTTATCTTTAAAAAGTTTTAGGGTTTGAATTACCTGTTTTAAGTTCTTCTCTGCCTGGAACTCATCAAAAATATTTTATTTAAAAATTTTTATGAGTTCTTTCTTTCCTATTTAAGTAGGGAGTCAATGTCATTGTCTCCCACGTGGATAACCAACTGTCTTAGAACTACTTAAAGAAATACATACTCTCCCTTAAAGGTGCTCAAAGCCAGCCCAAGCATAAACCAAGTTTCTGGGTTTCTTTATTCTATTTTCTTGATCTGCCCAACTCTCCTTGATACTACGGTCATCTTCATTATTAGAATTCATACTAATTCTTGAAATATGGTAAAGCAAGTTTCCCTTCTTTCACTATATCTTCACTATCTTGGCTACTCTTACCTCATTGGTCTTTCTTAAAATTATTATAATCAACTTTTCAAGCTCTATCAAAAAAGAAAAGCTGGTATGAGTTAAGTAGATTGAAATAAACGTATAAATAATTGGGAAAAATTGCCGCCTTTACAATATTGAATGCTCAAATCCACAAAAAGTTCTATTTCATTTATTTAGCTCTCTTAATGTTTCAATTAATCATAATTTTCTCTTTTCAAAGTTTGACACAAATATTTGTCACAAAACATGTTATATATTTTAGAATCTTTTCTCTACCTGAAATGATACTGCTCTGTTGCTAATTTACAGAAATGCACTTGATTTTTATTGATTTGAAATTCAGCCACCATGCTGGCTCCTCTAGTATGACACTGAACAGGGCAGATAACCAGGTAACAGGCATCCTTGTTTTAATGCTGGTTGGTTTTTTGTTTGTTTCAGTCTTTTTGAGAGAGGGTTTCACTATGCAGTTCAGGCTGGCCTTGAACTAACTCACTTTGTATCCTAGGCTGGCCTGGAACATGCAGCAATCCTCCCACCTTAGCCTTCCAAGTGCTGGGATTACAGGCATGCGCCACCATGCCCAGCCTTTAATCTGATTTTAGAGAGTAGATTTTTTAATTTTAAGGCAAAGAATGGATGTAGCCACTAAGATTGACCATTTATTACTAAAAATTATATTCCATCTGCCACAAAAGAAATGTATTAGTTAAAATTTTTTAAATGGTGTCTTAGCTACTTTCTGTTACTCCTGAGACAAAATACCGATACCCAAAGTTAAAGGAGGAAAGGTTTATTTCAGCTCATTGTAGAGGTTTTAGTTCAGTCAGCTGTCTACAAGGCCAGCTGGCACAGCACAGGGACATCACAGAGGAGAAGCCATCCATGGCAAAGCAGGACAGGAAGAAGGCACCAAAACAGCAAAGTAGTAAGGGACAGCAGCAGCCTGCTTTCAGTCCCTTAGACACTAGGCTACCTGCCCTGTAAGTGGGTAGATTCACACCCTGAGTGGGGCACCCTTAATCCATCACTGAACACTTAATCCCAGCAATACACATCCTCGATCCGCTGTGGGGAGGACATGTAGACACAAACCACAAGTGGTTAGGATGGAACAACTCTAAGGAAATAAAAAGTCATAAAGATCATAATAAAAGAAGTGGATGTTGGGAAAAGGAATAAAACTTAAAGAGAAGTTTTAAAAATTCCAAAAATGTTTTTCAAAATGACATCATTATTAACGGTATAGTGCCTAAGTTTTATGTCTATTTTATTGCTCCTTTAAAAATAGGTACAATATTTTTGAGTCACAACTCATTTCAAATTCTCTATATACACTGTACACTGAGTCTTTGCTAAAGCTGTTTTGGATACCCTGTCAGGTACTATATATTTGGCCACAAGCATGAAGGCAATGACCCACAGACCTCATCACCTAATCTCACAGTTATAAGAAACATGAAGGAAAAGAGATATCCCACAGGGAAGTTTCCAAACAGGTTTTATTAGTAAGGCAACATAAGATATATAAGATTTTGTTTTAATTTTTTTCAAAAGTTGTTTTATTTCTATCTTTCCTTTACCTAAAATGTTTTAATGGCATCCCGCTGTCATTCAGTAAGAGTTTCTCACTGACCTGTTCTATTTTCAAGAACAATGAATGTTACAGCAGGACCCACACTTGAAAGAGCCCTCACTAAAGAAATTCCATGATCTAATAAGTTAGGGAAATGTTATATGTATGCTCTATTCACTGTAGGAGACTCACAGTACATATTATTGTGCTAAGGAATCTGTCAAGTGCTACAATAGGAAATCCTATTTAACTACTTACTTGTCCAATTATTTAAATACAGGATGACCAAAAGTTGCATATTTTTTGTTAATTTTTATAACAAGAAACATAAAACAATTTCATCAAATTTATTCAATACAAGAATTGATTGCTTGAAATGACAATGTGCAAGCAACACCTGGGATAGTCAGTGTGTAAACAAACATGCTGCCCAAGTGATTCTGGGGTAAACTGTCAGGTGTTTAACTTTTTAAACCTATAACTTCCCACTTTCAAGTATGGAACTTTCACTATCCACTTTTTCTTGTTTGTGTAACATAAAGCAGACTTCAAATAGCAGTAAAAATCCAAGTGTGGTGGTACGGTCTATAATCTCAGCACTCTGTGAGGATGAGCCAGGACAATTGCCTACCTGAGCAATTTATGACTGAGTTCCTGTCTCAAAACAAAAAAGATCTCATGTGTTTAAAAGTCAATCACAGCCGGGTGTGGTGGTGCATGCCTGTAATTCCAGCACTCAGGAGGCTGAGGCAGGAGGCTCACTGTGAGTTTAAGGCCAGCGTGGGATACATAGTGAGTTCAAGACCAGACTGAATTGCATAGTGAAACCATGTCTCAAAAAAAAACCACCAAAAATACCCCCCCATTAAATAAATAAATACATGCAAACAAGACAGGCTTTCATGTAATTTCAGGTAAATTCTGTAACACCCTGACTTAGGTGGTTTAAATGACTATTTCCCTACATTGTTCTATAACATAATATATATGTGTATATAATACAAATAGTTGCGGACAAAACAAAAAATCTAAAAATTACTATTATATAAATCCCCAAAAGACTCTATAAACTTTCCCTCAGAGAAATAGAATCTGTCAATTGTAAGTATGGCTCACTGTGTCTAAACTGTATAAACAATATAGTGTACGGTAACATCTGTTTTCCATCTGGGAACCTGGAATTTTGATATGCACTAGACAGAAGTGGCTACATGACCAACCCCAATAAAAATCTTAAGCACTGAGTCTCTAATGAGTTTATTTGGTAGAAAACATTTTACACATGTTGTCACAATTCATTGCTAGAGGAATTAAGCACATCCTGTGTTTCTCCACAGGGAGAGGACGCCTAGAAGCCTGTGCTTAGTTTCCTCCAGATTTTATCCCATGAATTTTGCCCTTTGCTAATACATCTTTGTAGCCTTTTGCAAAAATAAATCTTAGCTGTTAGTACTACTATGTGCTGAAGCCTGTGGGTCCTTCCTAGGTAAACACTGGATCTGGGAATAGTCTTAGGAACCTCCAACACAATCAGCATATTAAAACTTAAGTGTTTTATTAGGCCAAATGCTGAAATTCAAATTTGAGTTCCAAAGGTTATTGGTATGTGACCCTAGAAATACTATTTGCAAAATTTGAGTTTCCTTATTCCGTTAAGTGAGAGAAACATACCTATATCATAGGTATCAACAGGGAACTACACTTTTCCATCTATGCAAAGTGTTTCTACAGCATACTTAGAAGGACAGTAGTCATTACCAGGCCATGAGAGAAGCCATTATAAACATACTGAGGATGACAAAGTTGAAACTGTAGAAAGCACATAAGGCTCTGATGAGAACACAGAGACAAACCAACCCTAAAAACTATGTATGAATTTGTCACATGAGCCAATAAAGCCCTCAGTGATCCACTGGGTCGTCTCCTACTATGTATAGGCAAAAACTTCCTAATACACCATTCTGTATTGATTTAGATAGTTACGTATCCTATGAAGGAGGAAATGAAGATGTAAACGGTGGAGGATCTAAATTAAGGGGTCTATTTTTATAGGAGATTGCACAGAAGTAGAATCTTACTATAAATTTAATAACTACAAACTAAAACATGGTAGATGACACATCCATTTTCGACATGGCATTACAGTCATGCAATGCCACTTAATGAGAAGGATATGTTCTAAGAAATGTATCATTAAGTGATTTCACTGTGTGACTATCACAGGGTTTACTCACACAAACCTAGTAGCACTCCCTACCACACACCTAGGTTATGGCTTTCACCAGTGCAATGAAAACCACAACTGCAGTATCATATCCACACTCCTGAAAATCAAAGATACAGTAAAAAATCTTTGAAAGTAGGCAGAGGGAAAAAGTCATAATATATATTGAACAAAAACAAGTAAAAACCCTGACTTTTCTATGTAGAACAGATATTTGCTGGATATAAAATCAACATACAAAATCCAAGTGAATTTTTCCTTGCCCAATAACTGAAACACTGCCTAGAAAGACCTAAAAATAATTATGTAGGCCAGGGATATAACTCAGCAGCATAAGTGCCTGCCTGACAAGCACAAGGTCCTGAGTTCAATTCCCGGTACAAAAAAAAAATTAGATGATGCCATGTGCATATGTGAAATATTTAATACCATAGACAATTATACTGTCTTCATATTAATACGCAAACTTGGTATATGATAGATGTATCACAAATCAATGAGAACAATGGGCTATTCAATCAATGCTCAACCACATGTAAAAATAAAATTCCTATCTTACACAATACAAAAAAAATTTAGCTCCAAGTGGATTAAAAATTTAAGGATATAAATCTCTAGATGAAACTTTGTTAATCTTACAAAAGATTATCTACTCCAAGTTTATAGTAAAGAAAAAAATTACTGGTAATGTTGTAAGTATTGTATTACCTTTAAAGTTAAGAAAAAAAGCCTTCACCCTGTCAGCATTGTAGGAGGTAACCACACAGAGCATAATGACATTTAATGTATACACTGTGCACATTACTTCTCATACCTGGCCACCTCTCCGTCTTAACTCCAGAACAAGGCATATAGCACCTCCTGGCTGCCACAGCCAATAGGCCAGTATCAGGAAAGGAAGCATTCTGTAAAGACCCTCCCGCCTTAAACTGGGACCTGGTTTAAATTAAGAAACTATTTTTCTCTAGTTTTCTTTCATAAGTTCCTTGCATAATTATAGACTCTGAGAAAATACTGACTATCTAAAAGGGACGTGAAGACATTTTGCAATTCCAAAGTAACTTCTAAGTGAAACTATCAATAAGCTTCATTACTATCCTAGTTCTTTAAACCCCAGTAGTAAATTTTGTGTGGATTTTGCACTCAGTGCAGAGGCCTTTGTGGTACTTCCCACCTTTTTTGCTTGACTATAATAAATTTTATCTGTACTTATGCACAGCTACCTACATGTCCTAACTGCATTCTTTCATCATGGGCACAAAAAAACTGAGGACCAAGGAAGTAAGGGGGTGATTTCTTGCTGCATCAGCACTAAGTTTCCCAGTGACAGTATCAGAATGTGTTTTCAAATATCTCCAAATCAAAAGAACTCAAACAACTGAAAACAGCCACCAGGTTATGACAGGATAAGTCATGGGTAAGAAACTAGAACCAACTAACCAACATATTCAGGAAAATAACATCAGATTGGTAAAAACACAGTACTATATTAGTAGGATATAAAGAGAACACTCATAACTGTTGTTTCAAGTGTAATTTAGCACAGTTACTTTGGAGTGATCCGACACTACGGAGTAAAGATGAAGAAAGCATCACCCTATCACTCAGTAATGTGACTGCTAGGTTCATGCTCTGAAGAAATGCTTACATTAGCAGACAAGGAGACATGATTGCGGCATTGTTTATAATGGTCTCCTCTCACCCCTCAAAACAACCTAAATGTATGTCAAAAGGAAAGTGAATAAATTGTGTAATAGAAAATTATATAGCAGTTAAAATAAGCAGAACTATAGTATCAATAAGTAAACAATGTTCAATGAGAAAAAAGCAATTTACAAGATAGGTACAACCTGTTCCTTTTATATTACAGTTTTTAAAATCTGTTAAAACAAGACATTACTTATGAGCAGAAACATATATTGTAAAGACACAATAATACTGTATACCAAATGCATACTAGTGCTTATTTCTAAGGAGTGTTTAAAATGTATTAAAATTTTTTATATAAAAGATCTAAACTGTGGCAGACTGTTACGTGTTTATTCACTCCTTATCTACTTCCAGTCCTTTCCTAGAATCAAACTGCTATATTGCTAAAGGTAGCAACCGATATCTTCTGACAGAGTAGGGTGGCAAGGCGATAAAAAGCATATTCATGGAAATATTCATGAAAATCACTGGTAGAGACTGACTGCACTGGAAGATGGGCCCTTTTGCCTTTATCGTGCCCTTGAGCCCTGTGTACCCTGGAATGTGAACACAATGGATGGGCCCACACTGATCTCTACAATCATGAGATAACCTTGAGAAGGAAAACCACAAGCTAAGGGAAAATGAAAGGAGCTGGGTCCATGGCTACCACACAGGTGCCACATCTGGAAAGAAAAACACAAATTCCACCTTGTGTAAAGCACCTTTCTGTGGAGGAAGGAGGAATGCAGGGATCTTTTAGGGGCAGCCCAATTTAATACTATTGTCATGGTTTGTAACTAGATGTACCCGCAAAGCCTCATGTAGTCATGGGGGTGGCCTTCTAGAGTTTTGATTGATCCACAGTCCAAAGTGGGGCTTATGGGTGTGAGTACTACACCTGCCTTAGGGCAGGTAGCTTGCATAAAATATAAGGGAGGGAAAGAGGGTCGCTTTTTTCCAGCCATGAACTGTTGCCCTCTGCCATGTACCACTCTGCCTTGGAGGCAGCTGAGTACAGACAAAATCTCCCTGTGGGCTAAATAAACCTTTCCTTCCTTAACTCTGGGTGTCAGGTATTTTGTCTCAGCAACGAGGAAAGTAACCAAGACAACTACATAACACAGAATGAAAAGGGCAGAAGATTAAAACAGTGGGGAGAGGTAGACTCATGACTTGCTTTCTGTTGTGTTTTTTCTGTAGAAGTTTTTAATCTTTATTTTAAACTTTTCCACTTAAACAGAAATTCTTATGTATTACCCACAAACAACTATTGGCCTATAGATCAAGCTAAAGTGCAAAGGCAACACAAATACTCTGACCAGAATGGCTGAAATATTCATAAAAAACTTTCCAACCATATTCTTTGAGAGGTGTTACTATATTACTGCCAAGCAGTACTGCCACTCCCTGTTTGGATGGTAAGACTAGATCCCACAGTCTTTTGGCCCTGGGCTATGGATGAGAAATACCAAAAAACAATGTGGAAATTTCTGTTATCATTCTCTTTCCCTGTTTTTTCTTCTCTATGTACTCCCCAGAGTTAAGTACCATACTTTTCTTCCTCCACAAGTGGATCATTAAGGTGAGGAAAAAAACATCAAAGGACATTAGTACTCTCCGATGAAATCTGGTTGTCAGTTACAAACAAAAAGGTTCTTTTGAACTTCTCTTAACATACTTGGGTTAACTTAAAATTTTTGATTAATTTAAAAGTGACCTTTTAAGACCTAAAAAGTTTTCAATTTTTCTCAAATAAAAACAAAACAGTTGGAATGATGGTACATTTTAGATTTTGACCCAATAACAGCCTGCAATATTTAGCTACCATTGAAAAAAAGCACGAAACTGTTCATTTATTAGCATGTGTTCCAGTTAAGTCAATAATTCAACTTCCTAAACTTATCACAAGTACCATATACTGCAAAACACACATATGTTTCCTTAATTAGTCAGCAATTTGGTATTTCAATTTTTGTGTTATTATTCTTTTCCTAATTTGGTTTCTATCTACTGCCATTTAATTAGTTTATAACTTTAGGAGTTGTTTGCATTTGTCTCCTACTGACTTTTCTGTGAATAGCTATTCTCTGCCACATTCCCTCAAATGGGTCTTCCCTGTAGTCTCAGTCACTTCCACATTAAGATCTGCTCTATGGGACATTTCAAGTATCTTTTCTTGAGTTGTTTTTTAGTTCTTTAGTGGACAGATTATAAAATATGACTCCTCATCTCAGAGCCAAAAAAACCCCACAAAACAAAAATTTAGCTCCTATTTACTTAATAATGTCATAGAAAGGTAAGTGAATTATTGAAAATGGCCAAAAAATAATTCTCTCATTCACATCAAGAACTCAAAACATGTCTTCTGCATTATTTTTTAAATGCCATCTAATTCTCATAACTGTATTCTACTAAACCTGTAAACACTTAGGTTATCACATCTCTATTAAAAACACTAAGCACATGCACGTTTGTCTTTATTATGGATAAAAATACTAACCAAAAGATAAATATTTTGCAGGTTATAACTCTCTAGTTTTAAAGAATTTAAGAATTAAGTTAAATACGTTCATGACTAGTTTTCAAACACAAATACAGTACTATGGTACGCCCTAGACTCAAGCTTCCTTGTTACAACCATGAAGGCAAGAGGAATAACTATAAACCTTTTAAAAGATACATTTAAATACTGTCAACACTTTTTAATGAGAGTAACTTTACAACTTTAAAAGGTCTTCATGGGGTTGCATGTAATGCTATCTCATTGTATAAAATCAGAGAACAGTTACACTGAACTGTAACTTTCAGTTTTGCATTTAGCTATGCTGTTACCTATAGCATTGCCCTACACATAGTAAGTGCTTGATTTTCAAAAAAAAAAAGAGAACAGTACAGCAGTCTTTAAAGAGACAGAACTTTCATCTGATATAGCAAAGTCTGTGGTTTCCTTATAAACCACACTCATCTTCAGGGAAAGTTATAAAAAAGAAGAAAGAAAAGGAGATAAATAATAAAAACTTGTTTTTTTCTTAAGAACTTTTGCATAACTGGGTCTTGTATGACTTCTGAGTGCAAACCAACTTAAAAAGACAAGTTAGGGGTTGCTGGAGAAATTTAATGAGGGACTGGGTAGTAGATGCTGCTAAAGAATTACTGTTACACTTTATTAGGAATGATAAATGCATTACTGTACTATTAAAAATGTTCTCATTCTGGGGTTGGGGATGTAGCTCAACGGTAGAGACCCTGTCTAGCACGAATCAAGTCCCTGGATTCAATTCCCAGCACTACCAAAAAGAGGAAGAAAAAGTTCTCATTTAAAAAAGATTTCTACTAAGAAATGTTACAGGTAAAATGACACAATTTCTTTTATTTAAAATATCTGGGCATGGGATAGGGGAAGATGAGAGGTGAAACACACATGGCCAAATCATGATCTGTTAAATCTGGTGGATGAATACAGGTTTAAGGGGGTTCATATTACTATTTCTCCTGCTTTTATATATATTAGACTTTTAAAAATACAAAGTTAAAGAAAAAGCTTTTGAAAGTGTCCCAGCTAAAAGCTTAATGAGATTACCAATAAACTTCACATCCTACTTTGACAGGCCAATATGGCAAACACCAACATTTTAGGAATAAAGATCAGAGCATGTACATATTCATTGACTTAAACTTATTAACTGTTATATGTCAAACATTTTACCAGATCATGGGAGAATAAATATAAATTAGACAATGCCACTATCCTTAGGGAGGAGATAATCAATATGTATTCTTGGTAGTCCAACAGAAGGGCACAGAGCAGTAAGGCAGAAGATGGGGAATGGGAACTGTCTGCATGGTTGCAATGTGCCATACACATTATATTCATGTACTACCTGCTGCCCAAAGGGGAAAGGAACTACTCAGAAAGTTTTATTTTCACACCAAACATTCTCTCAACCCAGCATAAATTAACCAGAATATATGGATATGGAGGACAGTTCTCCAGGAATGATTTTGCATTAGAGAATTTTATCCTAACAACAGCCCTTTCAGGTTGGTTTTATTCCACTTTCTAGCTGAGAAAGCTGAAGAATCTTCTTAAGTTTTAAGGGTGGGCAGAATATAAACATTAAGAGATCCAGAGGTGTAAAAAGTCTGAGCAGGTTCTGGAGAGTGGTGTCTGAAACAAATGAGGGCAGTGTTCTAATAAAGGTGTAAAGGACAATGCTAAGGATACAGAGAAGAGGCAGTTTTTGCCAACTATTCAAGCAATGGTGAGTTTGGTGATTTCAATGTAACATGGAAAGATCAGAGGAACTTACAAATTATGTTAAGTAAAATAAGTTAGAGGTATTCAAAGACTTTAGGGTGAGGATATTTCAGGCTTGATACTAGCCATAGACAACACAAACTGGATGAAAAGTACATGCAATATATGCAGTTGCCAAAGCAATAAAAGCTATCTTTTTATTGAGTGACTGACTGGTTACAGTCCTAGGACTCAAACTTAGGCTCTTGCACACACCAGGCAAGTGCTCTACCACTAAGTTAATCCCTTGTCCAAAGCTTGTCTTTTTTAAAATAGGGATGTAAATCAAAGGAGGAAAAGAAAGTATAACAATAATATTAAGCACACACTTGTAATCCCAGCACTTGGGAAGCTGAGGCAGGAAAATCTCTCTGCATTTGAGGCCAGCCTGGGCTACACAGTGCCTTCACTAGAGTGAGACCCTCTCTCAAAACAATAACTAAAACAAACAAACAAAAAACCCTGAGTGCTTATTAACTGCTTACTAGCTCCACTTCACACAATCTTCCCCAAACCCAGTGAAGTGGGTCTACCATCTCACAGAAAAGAAAAATGACTCTGGCACACACACTCCTCATGCCACATGAGCTCTGCTGCATGTGTGTGCCCACACTGAACATGGCCACCACTTAACAGCAGCACGGAAGACTGCACCTGATGGTCAGCTCTGATGAATAAATGAAGGGAGCAGAGACTGCCTGCAAGAAACAGGTACAATGGCTAAACAAATCGAACTGCATCATCACTTGTGATGGAAAACATCTCACCATGAAAGCACTTTGAAAATAACAGTTTTCTTATAACCTGGGGGAGAAGTTGGACAAAACTACAACTGATAAGAAACACACTGTCCTCAACTTCACAGATGGTATACTGGTTCAACATCAGGAGTGGGATGGCCAGGAAAGCATAGTAAGAAAATTGAAAAATCGAAAGTTGCTGGTAGACTACATCATGCTGGTAGACTACAATGTTATCTATCCTCAAGTCTATGAAAAATTAGAAAATAATTCCATCATCATTTTGGACAAGAATTAGCTGTTAAGAATGAACAACAAGCTCAGTTTAATGAGTAAATCTCTATTCTTTTCCTCATTACTGTGTTTAACTATATCACAACTATTTCAAAGTACTGATTTGTGTTTGAACTGGAAGAAAAAAAACCTGAAATTTAACACTTGTGTAATTTACAGAAATGAAATCATACAATTTATCATCTACTACCTTTAAATCCAGCATGTTTTCAAAATTGATCCATGATGCTACTAATAGTTCATTTTAACTTTGGTATCACAGAGCAAGAGTTGGCAAGCTACCATTTTTGTAAATAAATGTTTGTGGGAACACAGCCATGCCGATAATTCATTTACATATGGCTTATTATTGCCTTTGCACCATAGAAGTAGAGTAATTGTGAAATAAATTCTTATGGCCTGCAAAGCACAAAACTTACTTGATCCTTTATAGAAAGTTTGCTAACAACTATCACAATGGTACAAAAAGTGGTATGCCTGGTGTTGTCCAACTTTTTGTCAAGGTAGTTTTTAAATTTGTATTTCCTTGATAATAAATGTTTAGTGGCTATCTTTTTCATGTCTACATATGTATGTATTCTAATATGTATATATGTGTATACTATTGTGATTTTAAAAATCCTTTGTCCTCCATATATGCTAGAAATACATTCTATATACTTGAGATTATGTAGACTTTATTAAGTACAAACAAAAAAGCAGAAGATTTAAATTTTAATGTTTTAGAATAGCCTAATTTGTTAATCTTTCCCTTCCATAATTATGCTTCTGTCATCTAAGGACAACTAGGGTTGAAAACACTCCAATATTTTATTCTGAAAGTTTAAGTTTTGCCATTCATACTTAAACTTTACTGCATCCAGAATTGTTTTTCACTCTTTGTATGGTGTGAGGTAAGAGACAAATTTATGTTGTTAAATACTAATTCCCACTACTTAAAGAGTATTCTAGCTGGGTGCAACATGCATCTATAGATCCAGCATTGGTGAGGCTAAGGTAGGACAATCACTTGAACTCAGGAGTTTGAGACCAGGTTAGGCCCAGGTTAGGCAACAGAGTGAGACCCCCATCTCAACAATTGTCTTGGTTACTTTTCTCTCATAGTTGAGACAAATCTACAGGTCCTCCTCTTCCACAGGCTCAGGATGTATACTAAGTAAGCACCCTGACTTCCCGCTGAGTCACTCAGCCAAACCTCTAGACTTCCCAAGTTGACACAATGTATCAACCATAACAATCCACCCCTTGTCAACTTGGCAACCAGACACATTTCTTTAAACCATTTTCCAGATACAAAGACATTGTATTACATTAGAACCATAACATTTTACCACCTAAAGACTCACGTACATACCTTTATGCAAAAGACACTTAGTCCATCTACAAGAGTTACCAACTTCCTAACAGTTTCAGCATTGCTGGGAAGTCCAAGTCCCAAGTCTTCCCTGAGATGTAATGCAAACTCTTTAGTTACAAGTCCCGTACAAATGAAGTTAAACACTTCCAATATTCAATGGCACAAAATAAACATTACCATTCCAAAAGTCACCAACAGGGGAATATAGAGCATTGGGACCAAAGCAAGCGCAAAATCCAGCAGAGCTAACATTGTGTCCTGCAATTCTGCATCCAGCATCTGAAGCAACTTGTGGTACATTGTGAGCTCCAAAGGGCTTGCATGAGTCCAACTCTATGGCACTTCTGGTGGTTACAGCTCCCACAGCTTCTCTCTTAGGTTTGCTTTGCTCCCTCCTTGCAGCTTTCCCCAGGTGATCCATAGTCTTGTCTTTTCTAAACTTCTGAGGTCTCCAGTGCACCTTTTGCTTCACACTCACAGCTTTACACATTGCACTCTCAGGGGCACACTGCCTGGCCTCCCAGGCTTTCTGAAATCTGGGTGGAAACCTCTTTAATCTCAGAACTCTTTCATTTTCGAAGCATTTAAAGCCAGGGCCACATGGATGATGCCAAGGTCTGTTGTCACCTGGAGCAGTAGCCAAACTTTTTGCTCCCTTGGCCATAGGGGTCAAGTGCTGGCTCCATTCTGGAACCTAATGCAGCCATCACCACCATTCCGGAACCTTGGGCTCTTTGGCTTCCTTTTCAAGGCAAAGTCTCTCACTTTTACAGTTTTGAGGCTGCAAAGGGCAAAGACTTGCTGCTTCTTGTGATATCCTAGCACCATCTTTTCCATTCTCGTTTCTTCTCAGCAGTAGAGATCTCCTTAGCCTTGTATCTTTGCAGTCCACAGCTTTACTGGAGCTTCCTTTCTGGCCAAACTCACAACATTTTAAAGCATCCTGCTGGGCTCTTTGCTCTTGATTCTCAATATAAATCTGGCTAAAAGCCCCTAACAACAGCCATGCCACTTCCCCAACATGTGACTGCCTTGAAATTTCTTTTGCTAGATTAATCAGTTTGCTGCTGCCCTTAATCTCAGTCTTAGGCAAAGTCTCTGGACACAAGCAAAATGCAAACAAACTTTCTGCCAAGCCATAAAATACATCATCTGGCGTCTGACAGCCAATGCAGTCCTTCCCATTGGAAACCTCCCAAATCTGGTCTTTACTGGCAGGATTTCTATCAGCCTTCTGGTCTCCTGAGCTCTGACCAGAAGCTCCCAGACTGAACAGCTGAAGGTGTTCCAGTGCATCTCTTTCAGATGACACCTCTGAATTTTTCAAAACTCATCCCACAAGCCATTTCCAAAGGCTCTTGAACCACATGATCAGGTATAGTAACAGCAATGGTGTCACTCCTGGTACCAAATTCTGTCTTGGTTACTTTGCTCTTGTTGCTGAGACAAAATACCCAATACCAAAATGAAGGAAGGAAAGGTTTATTTAGCTTACAGTTTGTGGAGGTTTCAGTCCATACTTGGCTAGTTCAGAGGCAGAGTGGCACATGGCAGAGGGCAAACATTCATGGTGGCAGAACACAGCAAAAACAACCAGAGTAAAATGGAGGAATGGGGGCTGGAGATATAGCTCAGTGGTATAAGCACCTGTCTGGCAAGTGCAAGGTCCTGAGTTCAATCCCCAGTACCACAAAAAACAACAACAACAAAAAACAAAATAAGCCTAAAAAGAAAAAGGAATACAAAACTACATAAAGGAATTAAAAAAACAAATGGAGGAATGGCAGGAAAGCAGCCTCTTTCTACTCCCTTATATTGTAAACGGGCTACCCACACCCAGGAGGAGAGTAGCACTCACATAATCTCTATGCCCTCCTCTTCCACAGGCGCAGGATGTGTATAAAGTAAGCACTCTGGCTTCCTGCTGAGTCACTCAGCCAAACCTCTAGACTCCCCAAGTTGACACAATGTATCAACCATAACATCAACCAACCACCCAACCACTCCAAAGCAAAGCCAAATAGGAATACAGTACTCTATTTTCCTTATCTGATTTGTAACACCAACTTCATGTATCAGGCTTCTATGCATGTGCTTACTTTCCTATCATTACCTGTTTGCCTATCCTTGCCCTCATAGGTGTCAGTGAGTAAATTACAAAAAAGAAGTAGAAAACCTATCCTATAGTGCAGAGGTTGGGCAAAAAGTTTGGATTGTTTTAGTGTGTGTATGTGTTTGTATGTGTGTGTGTGTTGTTAGGGATCAAACCTAGAGTTTAATAAAAATTAACTGGACTTCCAGATGGCAACCGGGTAAGCAGCAGAGAAAGATCCTCCCGCAGGATCACCACCCAGACACTGGAATACAGCAACATGAGAAAGACAAGAAGGAGAGAAGTGGGTCCCCTGGACCCAAGAAGGATCTGAAATGAGAATTGAAGCCCTCAGAAAGAGTAAACAAGACCTCTCCTGGAGGAAAAACTCAGAGGGCCGTGATGGTGCAGTTAGAGGAAGAGAAAGCAGTGAAGGAAGGAGCCACCACTCCATACACACCCTTGGCCTGCTCCCTCATTCCGGCACTCGCAGCTTCAGCCTCAGAGGCCTGTGCTTACAGGAGCCTCCCGACTTGGCCATGGGAGAGTAGAGCTCAGAGAGCTGGGCCAAAGCCATAGTGGAGAAGGCACAGCCTGAAAAAGAGGCAGCAACGGATGGGAGGTGTTGTCGAATTCAGGGTGAGGATGAAAAGTTACAACTGCCATTAAAAGTAGCATGCTCACTCTGCAGTGACCTTTCTAATCAGTGCCCTGAGGCAAGGAAGAATCAAAGCAAACAGTACACAACCCACCACATCCAGCTCCTTTCCACTATGTGAACAACTACCAGCAAAGAGCAGCAGAAACCAAGGGCAGCAACCCTAGAGCCACAGCAATCCCCAGGGATCCAGCCAAAGAACAAACAGGAACTGGAGCACAACAGTAAGAGAGAGCTGCAGATGGAGGTGGATCACATGGCCCCATGCCCTTCTCACTTGAACACCAAGCAGGAAGCACGAGCGAAGTTATCCGGCTTGAGCTCCCACCCTGAACTCCTTCTGTGCACCTTGAGACTTGGTGCACTCAACATGTGTTCCCAACAGAAACAGGATGAGTCCACAGGCTTCAGGCCTCACTCTAAACTACTAATATGAGCACCAAGAGGGACTTCATACTGCTTGCATATATGAATCTTGCATGAACACATAACAACAAATTACATGAAAAGCAGCAGTCCTGGAGTCCAAGAGACAACATACTCTGCACAGAAGACCCAAGAAAATCCTCCAATTATCTCCTAGAACTAATAACTAAACTTAACACACAACCTAGACTACCTCAGTGAGCGCAGGTGGGGGAGACCTCACACCACTATGCCCAGCATCGTAAGTGCACCCAATGCCCAACTGTAAGGGATGGGGTGCAGCAGCACTAGAGATCAATTAGACCAGGGCCCCAGGAGCACCTCCTTGGGTCAGAGCCTGGAGGTCTGTGGGGGTGATCCTGTGGACTCGACTGGGCCCGAGGGAGCACCTCATAGGGGCCAGGCAGAGCCCAGTGGTCCTTAGGGGTAACCCCAAGGACTTGATTGGGACCCTGGGAGCACCTCACTCGGGCGGAACCCAGTGGTCTGCAGGGACAACCCCGCATTGTTTTGGGACCCTAGGAGCACCTCACTGGGGCGGAGCCCAGTGGTCCTGGGGGGAGGACTTGACTGGGCCCTCGGGAGCACCTCACTAAGGTGGAACCCAGTGGTGTGTGGGGGCAACCCTGTACACTGGATTAGGTCCCCGGGAGTGCCTCGCTCTGGCGGAGCCTGGCAGAGCTCAGGGGCGACTGTGAGAACTCGACCAGGCCCCTGGAAGCACCTCATTTGGGTGCAACCCGATGGTCTGTGGGGATGACCCCACAAATTGGTCCAGGTCCCCGGGAGCCCCTTGTTGAGGTGGGGCCCAGTGGTCTGCGGGGTGAATGTGTGGACTGGACTGGACCTCCAAGGGCCTCAAGGGCTTATCAATCGGATATGATCACAATGTATTTGGTTCCCTGCATATGTACTGTCTTTGAGAGTGGGTGCTTTTCCACCTAGTGCCATAGTAATTTGAGTACACCCATGTTTGTTACAGTATAATTTGAAGCAGCCATCTGCCTTCCCAGTGTGAGAGCCCCAGGAAGTAAATAAACCAAAAAGTATAATTACTGTCAGAGGGAAGACGATTGATTGGGTGGGAGAACAAAGGAGATGAGGGTGGAGAAAACTGAATGATTAATTGAACGTGCCATCATTTGTATAACTGAGCAATAGTGAAGACCTCATTTTGTAATACAGCATCCATTTTTAATTCCCCAATATCTGTTCTATAATTCTGTTTATCATTTTTTGCATTATACTGATTTATAACAGTAAGAAATGTGAAGATAACATTATGTAATACAAAACCCATTGTTAATCCCCTATCTTCTATGTATTTCCTTCATTGTTTTTGAGATAACTGAGTAACAAACATGAAGATATTATGTAAAACAGTATTGTCAATCCCCTACTATCTTCCTCATAATTTGTGTACTTCCTTATTGTTTTTGTATTATGAGTTTATATTTTTATCTTTAAAATATAAATAAATAGATAAATAAATAAATAAATAAATAAATAAAATAACTGACAGTACATCACAGGAAAGTATGAAGAGTTTTCGTAAGGCCAGTTTTCGTAAGGCCAGATTGTGTGTGCACGTGTGTGCTGCTAAACCCAAAACACACATCAGGCAAGTGCTTTACCAATGAGTTACACTCCTGGCCCTACGCTAATTTTAAAAATTTGTAGGATAGCTAATTGCGTCTGCAATATCTTAGCTATTCTTGATCTTTTGTTTCCAAATAGATTAAAATTAACTTAAATTCCATAAAAACAAATAACATCTTTTTAAAATACCAATGAATTTACACAATTACATTCTATCTTTTATGAAGATATGCCCTATGAACTTTTCAATATAGTTTTTTTTCTCTCTTTAAGATTCTGGCATGAAGGTATTACATCAGAACTTAAAAAACTGAACTCCACACCTGCAAGGGTCCTGTGGAATCTTCTAATTACTTTTACTGTTTTTATTTATCTCTCAATTTGTATTTCTCTATCTTAAAAGGAAAACAATACAATTATAGCTCATGTTTTTATAAGCACTGTGTTACAATCATAATCAATAAATTATCTTTTTAATGATAAAGTAATAAACAATGTTAATAATGAGGCCACTTTAAAATGTCAAAATTCCCAAAGGTCAGGCACTACAAACCTTAGAGACAAAATTTACTTGTAAAAACCAACTCGTTGTGATCCCCTTTTCAAGGAAAAAAAAAAAGACAGTTATGTGTAGGAATAAAATAAACCAGATTGAGAATGTTGGCCAAGACAGAAAAGTGTAGCATTTTAATACTGAAACACACTGCACTAAATCAGCTCCTAGCAACAGCACTTAACAGCATCTGTCAAGCTCTTGTGCCGCTCTTCTATGTTGCCATTGCCATTCACTCTCCAGAAAACAATTCTTGTGTCTGGAACTGTGAAATTAGACCTCCCAATTCCCCAAGTTTCACTTCCTGCATGTCCTTACTTATGCATAATCTCAGGAGCACAGACAGCAAACATTTCCCTCTTTTTAGTTTTAAGACAGGGTCTCACTATGCAGTTCAGGCTGGCCTTGAACTCACTATGTTGCCCAGGCTGGCCTCAAATTCGCAGCAATCCTCCTCCTTAGCCCTCCTGAGTGCTGGGATTACAGGTGTGCACTATCATGCCTAGCTAGCAATAAAAATACAAAATATTTAACAACCTAAATATTTCTATAAAGTTGTAAATCACTGTAAATTTCCTTACTGAACTGTACAAAAATTGAAAAAGCACAGAAACAACCTGTTGGGTTAAAGTAAGACTTCTTTGTGTGTGGTAAAAGCAAATAAATGATCATGCACTTAAAGGAAAACAGCCTTGATGAAATACTTGTATTTCAATGCTTAAGATGTTAGTAGTAAGGTATGATGTACTAAAACATTAACTGCTGTGAGTAGAGGATGGTAAGGGTGTAAAATCCCCACAGGATGTTCAATGCCTCTCTCCTTCTCACGGAGCAGTGCTACCCCGCCACTCAGGAAGTGTTAATCCCTTCGCTGGTTTAGCAGCGCTCAAGAACAGAGAGGCCACACAGCTCCACCTTCGCCTCTATAAACCGGAGCCCTGTAGCAGACGTTACTTAAAAATATACTTCTCCGACTAAGGAGTTTAAGAACTATCACCTGTACCAGCATTCTTAAAACGTCCTTTAGAGATACCCCTCTCCATCGTGAGGATTATTAAGATCCCTTCTACAAAGCCAAAACTATCTATACTATTCCAAGTGCCATTTTATTCTCATTCCCTTATAAGTAAATAGATGAATTCCAGAGCTTACAGGACATAACATGTTATCAATATACTGAACACAGAAGATTATGAGGATTCAGCTACAACTACAAGAAGCCAAACACTAATGAGATTTGCACAAATATAAAACAATGTCACAGGCTAGGTGTGGTGGCGTATGCCTGTAAACGCAGCACCCGGGAGGCTGAGGCAGGGGAACTGCTATAATTCTGAGACCAACCTGGGCTACAAAGTGAACTCAGGGCCAGCTTGAACTGCATAGCAAGATAGCAAGATCCTGTCTCACAAGACAAAAAAAGTCACATTTCTCACTCATTTTTATTTGATTAAAAACAATGCTTTTCATAAAAATACATGGTGCTTTTTTAAAAAGACTATCTTTCCACTTTTATTTTCTACATGGTAAGTATCAATACATATTACCCATAAAACAGAAGATTGTTTTAGGACTTCAATAATTGTTAAAAGTATAAAGGGATCTAGAAGACAGTAGCATTAAGAACCACCAATCAATAGAACAAAATCCAAAATCCATGGTAAAAACAAAAATCCATACTTTATTTCACATTTACCAAGTGCCACCTTTATGCTAAATTCCAGGTGCTGAGGATACAGCAAAAAAAACAGGACAGATTAAGGTTCCAGTCTCCTGGACCCTCCCGCCTCCCGACCCTGCGCGGCTCGCTGGCAGCTGCAGCCAGAAATTGGCTTTTTGGCGGCTGCGGCGCAGGGCGGACTCGGACCCCGCGCTCCTCCGGCAGGCTGCGCTAATCTGGGCTGCAGACCGGGGTCCCGCTCTGGTCCCCGTCCCTGCAGCCAGCGCCCTCCTCGGCCTGCAGCCTGCGGCCGTGGCGGCATGTGGAGCACAGCGGAACGGAGCGCCTCGCTCCCTTCCCCAGGCCCAGAGCGCGCGGGCACTGTGAGGGCTGCAGTTGGCGACCCCTGCAAGAGCGCCGAGGAGACAGAGAAGCGCCGGGGAGCAACGGATCGTGGGCGAAGCACGAAATATTAGCACTTTGGGGCCCTCCTGCTTGCATGGATCCCGGGATGGGTGAGCTGTTTGTGCGCCGCGACCGGATTTCTGAGTCAGGGAGAAGCTCGACCCAGGGAGGAACGCCTGAGTGGCACTCCTGCCTGCACGGTCCCCTGGACGGGTGAGCTGTCTGGGCGCCCCGACCAGATTTCTGAGTGGGGGAGGAGCTCCGCCCAGGGAGGAACATCTGAGTGGCTCCCCTGCCTGCACGGACCCGGGGACGGGTGAGCTGTTTGGGCTCCCGACCGGCTTTCTGAGTCGGGGAGGAGCTCCGCCCAGGGAGGAACACCTGAGCGGCCTCTCTGCCTGCACGGACCCCAGGGCTGGCGAGCTGTTTATGCGCCCCAGCCAGGTCTCTGGGTAGGGAGTAGCTCAGCCCACAAAGCAGCATATGAGCAGCCTTTTTTTTTTTTGGCGGTACTGGGGATCGAATCAGGACCCTGCGCTTGCTAGGCAGGCGCTTATTCCACTGAGCTATATCCCCAGTCCATGAGCAGCCTTTTGAGCGGAACTCTCAGCAGAAAGCTTAAGGGACGTTCTCCCGAAGAGAAGGAGCCATTGGAACAGCCTTTGCAATGGACCTTTGCTTGGTGAACTACCTGGGTAATTTATAGCTCAATATTTTGAATCTGATACGCAAAAATGGGAAGATAGAAGAACAAAACGCAGTCTCAGAACTCAACCCCACCCAGAACAAGTCCTGGATGAGAGGATATAGGGGAACTAGGAAGCCACATACCTGCAAGTTCTGAAACAATTGCATCCAAAATAAAGAAACAACTCCATCAGGCCACAGAAGAGATTAAAGCAGAAATAAGCCACATACCTGCAATAATCTCTCAGAAAAAAAATGAACTGAAAACTATAGTGGAAGAAATGTTCCGTATACATAGAGAATAGACAAAAGAATATAAGAAAATATGAATCAAATGGAAACGTTACAAGTGCAATTTAGGAATAAATTACCACAAATGAAACAGGTCCAAAGAGATTGCCAGGAATTGAAAACTTCCATTGAAACCTTGCAAAACCGCTTAAATGAAACTGAAGATAGAATTTCAGATCTTGAAGACAGCATGGCAGCTAATAAGTGTGAAAGGAAGGATCTCATAAAGTCATCAAGGATCCAAGAAAAATCAATCCAACAGCTGCAAGATGAGGCAAAAAGAAATAATATTCGAGTAATAGGAGTCACTGAAAGAACAGGAGACAACACAAATTATATAAAAAGAATATCTGTTGAAATAATAGCAGAAAATTTCCCAAACAAGGTAAAAGATACTGAAGTACAGTTAATCGAGGCATATAGAGCCCCAACGAGCCATAACCCAAAGAAAACCACACACAGACATATAATAGTCAAGATCACAGACATCCAGCAAAAGAACACAATATTAAAAGCTGCTAGAGAAAAGAAACAGATCACTATAAAGGAAAGCCCATCAGAATCACAGCAGACTTCTCAACGGAAACCATGAAATCAAGAAGAGCTTGGAGGAGGTATTACAGATTCTGAGACAAAACAGCCTCCAACCCAGACTGATGTATCCTGCAAAACTATCCTTCAAATTCAATGGAGAAATAAAACATTTCCACGACAAACAACAACTGAAGAACTTCATGAGTGCCAAACCAGCATTGCAAAAAGCACTAAAAGATATTCTAGACAGAGAAAAAATTGACCACAATCTCAAGAACAACAATAGAAAGAAACCCTCAAACACAACAAGTAAACAGATAGCAAAAGTAGGAAAACAAGTAAATAACATGACTAGAATAAGTCAACATATAACCATTATAACCATTAATGTAAATGGCCTCAATTCACAAGTCAAAAGGAAAAGATTGGCAGAGCGGATTAAGGAACACAATCCAACGATATGCTGTATACAGGAAACACATTTTACTCAAAAGTAAATCCACAGGCTGAAAGTTAAAGGATGGAAAACAATTCTCCATGCAACAGGTCCCCAGAAAAAGCAGGGGTAGCTATTATGTTTGCAGACAATGTAAACTTCAAACCAAAAACAATCCAAAGAGATAAAGAGGGCCATTACATACTAGCTAGGGGAAAGCTGAAAGAGGAAGAGATAACAATCCTAAACATTTATGCACCAAACAATGGAGCACCAAACTTTACAAGTCAAGTCTTAACAGACATGAAAAATCAACTAGTAACACTACTGTAATAGGGGACCTAAACACCCCTCTGACGCAAAGAGACAGGTCAACTGGACAGAAACTCAGCAAAAAAAATAACAGACCTGAACCAACAGTGTGAACAAATGGACTTAGTAGATGTATACAGAGTGTTCCACCCCAAAACATCAGAATACACATTTTTCTCGGCTGCACATGGGTCTTTCTCTAAAATTGACCACATTCTACCCCAGAGAGCATATCTACCTAAATGCAAAAGAATTGAAGTTATCCCATGCATATTATCTACCCACAGTGCAATGAAATTGGACATTAACGACAAAGAGAACTTCAAAAACCGCATAACCGCTTGGAAATTAGACAACAACCTCCTGTATAACCAATGGGTCACACAAGAAGTTAAAGAAGAAATTAAAAAATACCTACGAATAAATGAAAATGCAAGTACAACCTACCGGAATCTGTGGGATGCAATGAAAGCAGTCCTCAGAGGGAAATTTATAGCAATGAACTCATATATAAAGAAAACAGAAAGAGCAAATAAATAGCCTAATGCTACACCTCAAACTCTTAGAAAAAGAGCAACAAGCCAAACCAAGAGCCCAAAGAAGGGAGGAGATTATAAAACTCAGGGCAGAAATTAATGCAATTGAGAGGAAGAAAACTCTACAAAAAATTAGTGAATCAAAGACTTGGTTCTTCGAAAGAATAAACAAAATTGATAACCCCCTAGCCAACCTTATCAAAAAAAGAAGGGAAAGAACTCAAATTCATGCAATAAGGAATGAAAAGGATGAAATCACCACAGATCCCACAGAAATTCAAAAGATCATTAATACCTACTTTGAAAATCTTTATTCCCATAGGATAAAAAATTCAGAAGAAATGGACAAATTCCTAGAAAGGTACAAATTACCAAAATGGAATCAGGAAGACTAAAAAATCCTGAACAACCCAATTATCAATTAACGAGATTGAAGATGTCATTAAAAACTTACCAACAAAGAAAAGCCCAGGCCCTGATGGATTCACAGCAGAATTCTACAAAACATTCAGAGAAGATTTAATGCCAACACTCCTCAAACTCTTCAATGAAATCGAAAAGGAAGCAACTCTCCCTAACACATTTCTGGAGCCAAGTATTATACTGATACCAAAACCAGAGAAGGACCCAACCAAGAAAGAGAACTATAGGCCCATCTCCCTAATGAACATCAATGCAAAGATACTCAACAAAATACTAGCAAATAGAATACAGCGAATCATAAGGAAAATTATACACCATGACAAGGTAGAATTTATTCCAGGAATGCAGGGATGGTTCAATATTCGCAAATTAATGTAATACACTATATTAATACAGTCAAAGACAAAAACCACATGATCATCTCAATAGATGCAGAAAAGGCTTTCGATAAAGTCCAACATGCATTCATGTTAAAAACCTTAGAAAAAATAGGAATAGATGGCCTCTACCTCAATCTGATCAAAGCCATCTATGACAAACCAACAGCCAACATCATACTAAATGGACACAAACTGAAAACTTTCACTTTAAAGTCAGGAACAAGACAAGGATGTTCTGGAAGCATTAGCCAGAGCAATTAGACAAGAGAGAGAAATAAAAGGAATAAGGATAGGAAAGGAAAATGTTAAACTATCACTATTTGCAGATGACATGATACTATACATGGAGGACCCCAAAAACTCCACAAGAAAACTCCTGGAATTAATTGACAAATGCAGCAGCGTAGCTGGATACAAAGTCAACACCCAAAAATCAATAGCATTCCTATACACGAACAACAAACAGACTGAGAGAGAAATTGAGGAAACCATACCTTTTACAATAGCATCCAAGAAATTCAAATACTTTGGAATCAATCTAACAAAGAATGTGAAAGATTTATTCAGTGAAAACTACGGTACTCTAAAAAAGAGATCAAAGAGGATTTCAGTAAATGGAAAAACATACCCTGCTCATGGTTAGGAAGAACTAACATTGTGAAAATGGCCATACTATCAAAACTGTTGCACAGATTCAATGCAATTCCCATTAAACTACCATTAGCATACCTTACAGATCTAGAGAAAATATGCCTTAAATTCATGTGAACCAGAAGAGACCCAGAATAGCAAAAGCAATCCTGGGCAATAAGGACAAGTCAGGTGGAATCACAATCCCTGACCTGAAATTATACTACAAAGCAACTGTAATAAAATCAACCTGGTACTGACTAAAAAACAGACCTGAAGATCAATGGAACAGACTGAAGATGCAACCACAACGAAAAACACACTCAGCCACCTAATATTTGACAAAGGGGCCAGCCAAACTCACTGGAAGAAGGATGACCTGTTTAATAAATGGTGCTGGGAAAACTGGCTTGCCTCTTGCCGAAAACTGAAAATAGACCCAAGTTTATCACCATGCACCAAACTCAGGTCAAAACGGATCACAGATCTCAACATTAAAACAGAAACTCTAAATCTATTGGAAGAGAAAGTAGGTAAAAATCTTGAAGACATAGGAGTAGGCAGAGAGTTCATGAACAAAAATGAAACTGGAAGGGAAACACTTCAAAGAATCAACAATTGGGACCTCATCCGACTGAAAAGTTTTTGCACATCTAAAGAAATCACCAGCAAAGTAAAAAGAAAACCCACAAATTGGGAAAAAATCCTAGCTGGCTGTCCCTCAGACAAAGGTCTTCTATCTAGGACATACGAAGAATTAAAAAACATGTACCTGTCCAAATTCAAAGACCCAATCCAGAAATGGGCATCTGAGATGAATACACACTTCTCAGATAAAGAAATACAAATGGCAAATAAATATATGAGAAAATGTTCCACATCCTTAGTCATTCGAGAAATGCAAATAAAAACAACACTGAGATTTCATCTCACCCCAGTAAGAATGGCCAGTATGAAAAAATCATCCAATAACAAATGCTGGTGAGGCTGTGGAGAAATAGGGACTCTTATTACACTGCTGGTGGGAATGCAGACTGGTGCAACCACTGTGGAGAGCCATTTGGAGATTTCTCAGCAAAGTAGGTCTAGAGGTTCCATTCAAACCAGCTATTCCCCTTCTGGGTATTTTCCCAGAAGATCTGAAAACATCATATCGCTCTGATATATGTGCACCCATGTTTATAGCAGCGCAATTTGTAGTAGCTAAATTGTGGAAGCAACCTAAGTGCCCATTCGCAGAAGACTGGATTAAAAAACTGTGGCATTTTTATATAATGGAATATTATTCAGCTATAAAGAGGGACAGATTTGGGGCCTTCTAGGCAAATGGTCACAACTGGACACCATACTCATAAGTGAAATAAATCTGAGGCACATATGCAGGCAACATATTGTGTCACTGGTGAAGAACCTGAGGGTGGGAATATAAACTAAGACACATGAAGGAAATCTGTTCAAAAGTAAAGAACAGATGGGAAGAGGGAAAGGAGAAAAGAGGCAAAAATGAATGTATGTATATATGTATATACATATGTGCAGGATGGCTAACATGGTTCTACTATTGTCTTATGTCACTTAATGGTAAGGAATAGTTGATGACTGGCTGTTTGATCAATCTTGTATGTCTCTATATGTTCTCCTGAGCATACATTTTGAAGATAGCAATATGTAATGCAACAACTATTGTTGGTTTTCTGTTGCTTTGTGTATAATTCAATTCTGATTATACTGTTATTGTGCTACTTTGTGTCTCTTTGTTAATGCTTTCCATTTTTTTTTTCTGTTGTTGTTGATGTAGTTCTTTTTGCTTTCACACTTTAAAAAGAAAAATTATATTAAAAGAGAGAAAGGAAAAGAAAAAAAACAAAAAAGGAAGAGATAATTTTCTATGCATGTAAGTATGTATGTATGTATATACAGCATATCTAACATAGTTGTACTACTGACTTAGGTCACTTTATTGTAAGGAATAGTTGATTATTAATTGTTTGATCAATTTTGCATGTCTGTATCTGTTTTCCTGAATATACACTTAGAAGTTATCAATATGTAATGCAACAACCATTGTTGATTCCCTGTCACCTTATCTGTAACTCAGTTTTGATTGTACTATTCTTATGCTACTTTGTGTCTTTGTATGTTTTTGTTCTTATACTTTTAAAATAAAAAAAAAAGGTTCCAGTCTCATGCAACTGTAGTCATTCTTGAGAAATAGATAATAAAAGTGATAGCTAATAAGGAGCACTCCATAGATAAAAAGAGTTGGCATAGCAACTGAGTGGCAAGTTATCTTATACTGGTTGTTCAGGCAAGGCTTCTTTGAGGCTGTGCATCAAGGGGAAGAGGGGAAAAGCCAAGAGCTAGACACAGTGCCCTGCAGAAGCCTTCTAGGCTAAGGCTTTGTGACTCGGCCCATCATAGCCTTCAACTATACTCCAGCTTCTACTCTCCACCTCCTTCGAGTGTCCTGTCCTTTAGCCACATTCAGCTACCCCTAGCTTCTCAAGTATGTCATGCTTCCTCTTACACTGTATCTCCACATCTGTTACTTCCTCTGTCTCAAATGGCCTCTGCTTGTCCATCTGCCAAACTTTTAAGATTCTCCTTAAAGTTCTGTGAAGGCAGAGGCTTAGCACCCCCAGGATCCAGAGCAGTGTCTGCTGACACAGTGGTAGGGACTCACTTCAATATCTCCCTCTCTATACTTTTATTAATGAAGTTGCATTTTTATATGCCAAGTTCACCCATTTGACTGAGTTGCTGGAAAGCATTCTTAGATTTGCAGTGCTGACCAGTGTATGATTTGTAATAGTAGGTGCTTAGTAACTATCAGACAAATGACTAAGCCAATTGAATCATATTTTTCATTCTATTGTAGCTATATGTATATTTAATCTTTTACAGACAGGAATTATGTCTCAGTCATCTTTCTCTCACCCACTGAATCTAACACTGGGCTTATACAACACATATACTCTACACCTGGTCCCCAGATTATTGAATCAAAGCCACTTTGGAAATGGCAACATGAACAGGAATATCTTCTGTTCGTTTTCACCATAACCATGGAAGAGATTACCTTGTAACCACATCAAGGATCTTAGTTCTCCCAGGCCAGTATTTAATATGGAAGGACAGGTACCTTGTTAGAGACTGGTCTTCTACTAAACAACAAAGTCAACCAATAAAGTTGGATTTAGCATTCCAGCTAGCATAACACACACAGCTAGTAAAATGGTATATGACCGCCCAACTCCTAAATGTAGAAACATGCTAGTTCTTATAGTTTCTAATCAACTGAGCTGATTTGTTACATTAGAAAAAACTCTATTGTACAGTACCTGTTAACGATACAAACTCCCTTAATGCTATCATGTTCTTATTTTTCACATATTACGAATTGCTTATTTATGCATATAATTTTCTAGGAGCTCTCTTCAGTTAATTGTCCAGTATACTGACCTGGGTCTATGAAGCTAGAACATAAGGTCTAATTTACATTAAGTTATCTGTAAGATAGCACTAAATTGAATATGCTAAGAAGACAAACTTGCCTATGCCACAGTAACTATTAGAAAAGGTAAAAATTCAGTTTAATGATTTAAGTACGAATCATGTTTAAGCTAGCTGTTTCCGTTTAATTCTATCAGCAGTTGTCACTAATTTTTCCTAAGTTTAATTCTGCATAAACTATGTGATTACTGTTCAAATTGGCTTTCTTTTTTTAAGAACTGTAGTGACAAGGAAGTTTTAATACCAACTTCCAGGAAGATGGCAACCGGGTAAGCAGCCGAGAAAGATCCTCTCGGCAGATCGCCATCCAGACGCTGGAATATAGCAACATGAGAAAGATGAGGAGAGAAGTGGGTGCCCTGGTCCCAGGAAGGATTTGATATGAGAACTGAAGCCCTTAGAAAGAGCAAACAAGTCCCTCTCTGAGGAAAAGTTCAGGCGGCTGCCACGGTGCAGTTACAGGAAGAGGAGGAGGCCAAAGAAGGAGTCATCACCCCACACACATCCTCAGCCCATTCCCTCACTTCTACACCCACAGCTTCATTTGGAAGCCTGCGCTTGCACGAGCCTCCCAACTGGGCCAGAGGAGAGCGGAATTCCAAAAGCTGGGCCAAAACCAGAGAGGAGAAAGTGCAACCGGGAAAAATGGCAGCAGTTGGGAGGTGTTGTCGAACCCAGCTTGATGATGAAAAGGTACAACAGCCACTTGCCTACTCTGCTGCGACCCATAGCACCCTGAGGCGAGGCACAGACAAAGCAACCAGTACACAACCCACCACACCCAGCTTTGCACCTGCCCCAAGGCTGTGGTCCACTACCTCCCCTATGAGAGCAACTACCAGCAGAGAGCAGCAGAGAGCACGGGCAGCAATGCTAGGGCCATGGCAATTCCTGGGGATCCAGCCAATGAATAAATGGGAACTGGAGCACAACAGGAAGAGTGAGGTGCAGATGGAGGTGGGCCACATGGCCCCACGCCCTTCTCACTCCAACAGCAAGCAAGAAACATAAGCTGAGGTACTGGGCTCCAGCTCCCACCTTGAACTCCCTCTGTGAGCACCTTGAGACTTGGCAGCCCTCGTGCCCAACATGTGTTCCTGACAGCAACAGGCTGAGTCCACAGGCTTCAGGACCCACTCTAAACTACTAATATAAGCACCAAGAGGGACTTCATACTGCTTGCATATATGAACCTTGTATAAACCCATAGTGACAAATTATACAAAAAGCAGCAGTCTTGGAGACTGAGAGGTAACAACACATTCTACACAGAAGACTTGAGAAACTCCTCTAATTGTCTCCTAGAGCCAATAACTAAACTTAGTACACACTCTGGACTACCTCAGTAGGCACAGGTGGGGCACAGGTGGGGGAGACCTCATGCTACTTGTGCCCAGCATTGTAAGTGCACCCAATGCCCAGCTGTGTAAGGGGCAGGCAACAGCAGAACTGGAGAACAAGAGGTGGGAGGAGGTAAAGACCTGGAAGTAGGGTGCAGACACAGTCCTCTAACTGGGCAGGGATAGGCTCCAAAGAGTCATAGGCAGCCTGCAGGAAAACACGGGTGGCCTAACAGGGGATACCAGGGGCCTTGACAAGAAGCTCAGCAGCCTGCAGGGGGTGGGGAGTTCCCAGAAGGCTACATGAAAATCCTGAGGACCTGAACAGGGCCCCTGGGCACATGGTGACGGGACAGAGCCTGGTGGTCTGCAGGGCAACCCCACGGACTTGACTGGGCTCCCGGGAGCCTCAAGGGCTTGTCAGTGAGGTGCTGATCATAGTGTGCCTGAGTCCCTGTCTATGTATCGTCATTGAGGTGGGGTGCTTTCCCATCTAGTGACATAGTAATCTGTGTGCACCAATGTTTGCTGCAGCATAATTTGAAGTAGCCATGTGTCTTCCCAATGTGAGAGCCTGAGGGGATGAATAAAACAAAAAATACAATTATTATCAGAGAAAAGATGACTGACTGGGTGGGAGAACAATGGAGATGAGGGTGGAGAAAATTGTTTGATTAATCCTACGTGCCTTTATTTCTATAACTGAGTAACAAATGCAAAGTTAACATTGTGTAATATAGCAACCGCTGTTAATTCCCTACTATCTTCTCTATAATTTAATATGTCCTTTATTGTTTTTGTGTTATTCTGGTTTATGTCTGTTTGGTTGTTATGTTTCCATTCTTTTGTCTTTAAAATTAAAAAAAAAGGAAGTTTCAATGCTAAACATACAGCTATTCCATGCATCCTACAGGCAACCGACCATGTGCATCATTTGGAAAGGCGACACTTTTATTGGAACAGCTCATTATCAACATTGTATGTTATAAAGGTTCTTTGCTTCACTTCATCCTCCTCCTTATGAGTCTTTCAAGATACGTGAGTGTTCTCAATTTACAGGAAAATAAATTTAAACTAACCTCATAAATTTTGCAGGGGGACAAAATTTGTGTATTTATTTTGACATTGGTATTAAGCCATGGGCCAAATGCTATACCACCTCCACCCTCTGTAACAATTTTTTTTTTTTTTGGTCTTTTTGAGACAGGGTCTCCCTGTGCACTTCAGGCTGGCCTTGAGATCACTTTGTAGCCCAGGCTCCCCTCAAAACTCACAGCTATCCTCCTGCCTCAGCCTCCCAAGTACAGGGATTACAGGGATTACATATGCGCCACCATACCCGGCTACCAAAAATTTTGAAGAACAAACAAAATTTGTTAAGGAAGAACTCAAAAATAATTCAGAAATAAACTGGGCTAAAAATTGTAACCATTTATTTCAACTATTCATGTCTATTTTTATGACCACTGAAAAGAACAATAATTTTAAATTACACTATCTCAAAATCCTTACAATTTAAGTTTAGCAAAAAATTAAAACCTTGAGCTGGGCGTGGTGGCGCAGGCTTGTAATCCCAGCACTTAGGAGTCTGAGGCAGGGGAACAGCTGTGAGTTTGAGGGTAGCCTGGACTACAAAGTGAGCTCAAGGCCAGCCATAGCAAGACCTTGTTTCAAACAGACAAAAAAAAAAATTAAAACCTTTGGAAATATCTATTAATGTTTTAGTCTCACTGTACAGTAATAATTATCAGCATCTAGTTGTATATAAATGCTATATACCCTCTTCAAAAAAATGACATGTATACCTACATCTGGTAATCTGAGCAGCTACTTTGAAGATAATATGTAATGTAACAACCATGGTTAATCTCCTATTATCTTGTTTTGAAATTTTGCATTTTTTATTTTTTTATTCTCTTTAAAATAAAATTAAAAAAAGAATGAAGATCTTGTCATAAGTAAACTCCTTAAAGATTTCCTTGAAGGGTAGGCTTCATGGCCCATGAAACACAGTTATACAGAGCTGCACACTTAGAAGGGTCCTGCATTTGGATTAATGATGTACTATCACTAACTTGAAGCTTTAATAGGTTTTTGTCTTTGTTGTTTTGGGGCTTGAAGGAGGTTGTTTTGTGTTTTGGTTTGTTTATTTTTGTTTCACGGGAGTACTATAGTTAAAACCCAGAGCCTCTGCATTGAGCTATGTCCTGTATCTTTTTTATGTAATAGAGCATTATACCTATAGTAACTCCTCTTCACTGTTGTAGGTTTAGGAATTTGCCTTTAGAGGGGGTTACTCTGTATATTGCAAAGATCTTATGAAAAGGATTACCTGTACTTGAACTGACAATGCCCCTTTAAATGACAGTACTTATCAAGAACCACAGCATGGATCTGCATTTCCTATGTCTTAATTAGAAAAAGAAGTGAAAGATGTAGTCAGCTATTCCTTCTTTTATGTCATTCTTATATGCAAACTTTACTTCTTTAATGAGGATCTTTATTATTATACCTAATCACATTACATTGTTACTTAATAAAGTTGAACATCCCCTACCTATAACACTTCTAGTCCTAAGAATTTTTAGTAAGGGTTACTTAATCTATACATCTGTCTTCCCTACAAAACTGTGAGCTCCTTGAGGCTAAGAGGTGACGAGGAATGGGAGGCTTATCCTAAGACATGAGTGTGAAGGGCTGTCCCAGAAAGATGGAGAACTGCAAGTTCAGGAGTGAAGAGCTGCATGGGAGGAAGAGTTGACACGTACTCTGAAAGCTACTACCTAGCAAAATTCAAGGCCAAGTATTTTTATGAGATCTCTTTCAAAGAACTGTGTGATTGAAAAAGTGCTCAACTTCAGGTTCGGTGGTGCTATGCGGTATGATAAAAAAATATGGTGAATGTTCAATAATTTTTAGAGAATGTATTACAGTAAAAGATATATTGCCATTAGCCCTTCTCTTAATATACTCCCACCTTCGGGCTAGAGATATAGCTCAGCGGCACAAGGGCATGCCAGGTAAGTGCAAGGTCCTGAGTTTGATTCCTGTTACCAAAATATATACATTACACACACACACATACACATACACATGCTCCCACCTCCACTTCAAACATACATACCATCCCATTGTTCCTACCACTTTCTAACGCAGCTGTGAAAGTCCTCTTGTATCTTTAATTGTGCTTTCATTGCTGCCTCAATGTCCAGACTCAATTAAAAACATTTACCTTTCATATTCATTTTGACTGTGGAAGTTAGATCCAGTAAAAAAAGGTGGATGAGAAAACACTATAATCTTTTTATGAGTTTGCCTTTCTGTTGGATGACACTCAGCAGCAATATTCACTGTATTTTTTATCATACCTCATAAAGACACTGTATAGAAAAATGAGCTAATTTGAATAGTTACTATACATATTTATCATACTGTATATCTACACATGGATAGATATCAAGAGGAAAACTTTTTCTAAAGAAGCAAGTCTAGGTGACCATTTCCCCTGCCTCTCCCTTCTCTTCTCACCCATTAGATATCATTTTTCCCTACATCAACATACTTTAGCATATAAATGATTCAAGTTTATAATGAAACTCTAAAACTCAGTAGTACTTAAGGGCAGAGAATGTTCAGAAATGAGAGAACAGCATAAAAGTAACCTGGCTGGCGTGATTCACATTTAAAGTCTCTAACACATTTTTCCAGGCATAACTCTACTTTGACAAATCTATTGTACATCACCAGATCTATACAGGCTCCAATGCCTGTTTTTACCCCATGTCTGAATAGACCTACTGTCTTGTGCTCCTATTCAGGTCTCTGGAGAAAAGATTTTCCAATTTAGGGCTTAGATAAACCCCTACTGGCAGTACAAGTTTCTTCATGTTTGTCTCTTTTCTGACATAATCTACTTTAATCTCTGTATTTACCACTGACTGTCCTGAGTTCTCCCAAAGCTCTCGTTTTCCCTAGTCCTCATAATATCCGTTCTTCCCAAAACATACATTCCCGACCTTCTTCATTTTCAAAATGTATTCCTAACTTAACTTTAAAAAATGTCTACCAGCAAGTCATACTTAATTGGTGATTTCTTTCCCCTCTTGTTAAATTATCACATCTTTTCATAATACCCTAATTCACAAAAAATATTTCAGGCTATTCTCATCTGGCCCAGAAAGATCTATGACTTCCACTTACAACGTGAAGAATAAGCAACTGGAACAAAACAATTATTTTTCACTGTGTACCTTTTGTAACTGACAAGGTATTTTACCATATAAGCATGTTACTATGTCTGTTTTCTTTTAAAACTCCCATTATTTTATAATGCAAAAATATCTTACTATGTTACTCTCCCAACAGTATTTTTACAAAAACATGTTGACATAGGATGAAAAGTGTTTCCCTAAATTCACAATTGTTTTGTTTAGTTTTATTCCCAGGATGGAAAGTAAATGGCATCTCACTGGCACAGATTTATGGTCAGGTTACTTCTGCTGAAAGAAAATCCTAAAGGTCTTTTGAAGACCATGGCTTCTCCAAGAGTGGCAACTCAAGCATCCATCACTGCCATACTCCACCAGTCTCAGAGTCATAAACAAAGGGGAGCAAAATAGGTCAGCCTCTGTGTGGGTGTAAGAATTCCAGAAGAAAACCACCTCTCCTTGCCCTGAGCAGAATGGGCCAGTTCAAATCTTTTTATGTACTATGTTACTATTTTTTGTCATGTATGAGAATATTTTACATAGGATATTTCCATGTGATTGCAATAACATATTGTAATAATTAAACCTGAACTGAGGATTAGGCAAAATCTGGTGCTTTAGGCCCCACCCCAAAGTATGTATCCTTATATTGAGATTTATTATTTAAATACCATCCCAACCTTCCCCAATGAGCTGATTTCAGCAAGGGATCTGCCATATTCCTCTCCATTTCCAACCCTATCTCAAGTTTCCTTTTTAAGATTGGTCCTCAGCAGCCTCAGTGCTGGTACTCTGTGTTGTCTCAGGGCCCAACACCAGCCTGCTCATTTATATCTTAAACATGGACTTTGGAGCTAGAAATGGTGGTGCACATATGTAATCCCAACCCTTGGGAGGCTTAAGTGGAAAGACTGTGAGTTTGAGGCCATCCTCGGACTACACAAGGAGTTCAACATAGCAAGACTCTGTCTCAAAACAAACACAAAAAAAGCATTTCAGCCAAAACCAAGCCCAGACATAACGTACCTCCCCAGTCATAGTCACAGTCTCCTGATCATCTGGTACTCAGATTCCTTCACTCCTGCCAACCTGCTTCCACATTATCTCCTCTTCTGTGACCTGACCAAGCTTTTAGTTTCAAGTGCTTGGTTACCAACTTAGAAGTGATACAGCCATCATAATTACACACTTTCTTTCTTTCTCTCTCTCTCTCTTTCTCTCTCTCTCGCTCTCTGTCACACACACACACACACACACACACACACACACACACACAAATCACTCAAGTCATTGTTCTTTTCAGACTTGCAATCTCTAACTTAAACAAGTCCGCTACTCATTTTTTCCGGCATCAACTTCCATGATGCTAACATATCAGAGAAAGGTTAAAACCATACTCACTGGCTGAGGCTGAGTCCATCATAAACCTATGCTAACTAACTAGATGAAACCCTTACAATTCTTTAAAACTCTTCTCCTGCATCTTCACTTATGTACACCTCACAGGTTCTCCAACATTATATAATCCCAGCTGTGACCACAGAGAAATCCTACCTCAAAAAATTTAAGTTCCTTTCACCTCATTTTTACTTCACATCCCCTTACTTTCTCCCTCCCCACCTCCTTTCCAAGGTAACATCCTCTACTTGTATAGTTAATTACATTCCTTTCTATAATTTTGGATGCCTTGTTCTATAAATTATTTCTGTTTTCTTCTTCACACTCTCAAACTATCAACTAGAGCTCTTCCCTTGGAGGGAACTTTCAGGATGCCAAAATGCAGAAATAAAGGTTTTGCCTCTTCTATCCCCTAAAACAGGTTTCTGAAATGTTAATTTCACAATTATTGAATTAATTACCAACATTTAAAAATCATGACATTTCACTTAAAGAATCAAGACTTCTTGCTCCTCTGGTAAAACAAAATCCTCTGCCACGAGTGGGCGGACTCGAACAGTGTTCTCTCCCACAAAGCCTTCCAGCAGCACTGAGGTCCTGCATCAGCTGACTCGTGACAATTTTTCTACCTTTATCTTATCCCTTCCCCTTACACCAAAAGCTCTTCAGCCACACTGATCTTTAAGTTCCTTAGACAGAATGAGCCTTGTTCTGCTACATGGCCTCTGCACATACCATTTTTTTTTTACTAGGAATCCTCTTGCTCCCTTGTATTATTATAATCTTTTTGACTTATAGATTTCTGCTGAGATCATTTCTCTAATACTTAATGTTAAGGCTTGTATCTAAATCTGCCCCAAAGTTTCATGTGGTCATTGGGAGCTTTTTTAAAGGTAGCTGGATCTGGAGTATGACTGATTTATGATGCAATGCTGGGATTAAGGTTGTGTTACAGTTTGTGCCTGGATGTCCCCCCAAAGTCTTACGCAATCACGGGGGCGGGCTCCTAGAGTACATGACTGACTCATGGTCCAATGTTGGGATTATGGGTATGAGTGCTACACCCACCCTAAGGCAGGTAGTTTGCATACAATATAAGGGAGGAAAGAGGCTTGCTTGCCACTTCTCTCCTTTGCTCTTGTTGTTTTTGCTGTTTTCTGCTGCCATGAATGGTTGCCCTCTGCCATGTGCCACTCTGCCTTGGAGCCAGCCAACGATGGACTGAAACCTCCAGAAACTGAGTTAAATAAACCTTTCCTTCCCTGATTTTGGGCATTGAGTATTTTGTCTCAGCAACGAGAGAGAAAAGTAACCAAGAAAGGGTATGTGATTATTAAATTGGTCTAAACCTTTCCCCCTTTAACTTTGAGTATCAGGTATTTTGTCTCAGCGAGAGAAAAGAAACTAAGACATTTATGTACTTGCTCTAATTTTCCCTGATTCGTTACACTGTATGATCAACCAAGACAGAAAATACGTGTTTCTTTCACTCTGTATTCGCACTACCTGGTGCAGAGCAGATAATAAATATCTGCTCAGTGAGGATGTAAATATTTTCCTCTTCTAAGTCCCAAACTGTTAAGCACCCCTCAGGTTTATTCCTTACCTTTTGTGTCACCCCCTATTTTCATTATGTCAATGATGACGACGCTTACTTGAATCTCCAGCCAGGCGTGGTAGCACATGCCTGTAATCTCAGCACTCAGGAGGCAGGAGGATCGTGGTGAGTTGAAGGCCACCTTGGGCTACATGCTGAGTTCAGGGACAGCCTGAGCTACATAGCAAGACCCTGTCTCAAACAAAACAACACAAAACAAAAAGAATCTCAAAACCTGATCTCTCCCCTACAAGATCTAGTCCTTCAATCATGATACTTGCAGGACAGCTCTATCAGAGTCCCTCTTTGGCATCTACAACTGGACATGTTTCAAGACATACTCAATGGGGATAGAGGGACAGCTGAGTGGCAGAGCACTAACTGAGCATGTGTGAGGCCCTGCGTTCTACTCTTAATACTACATAAAAGAAAAGACAAGACACACCCATTATTATCAAATGCACTTGGTTATTTTCCATTGTTTTTAGTGGTGGCATCCACTCTGAGGGCAAGTGATTGAATTCTCTCTTTATTCCCTTTGTCCATCAACAAAAACACCTGATTCCATCCTAAAAACATATTGTTTGTTCCTGCACAGTCACCTGGACTAATGCATTAGCATCATTTTTTATCTCCAGTCTTTAAAAATCATGAAAATGTATTCATCAACATGTACATCCAAGCTTAATTCTCATAACATCAACCAATAAAATACCCTCACTAAAACCCTTCAGTAGTTCCCTGTGGCTTTCAAACATCTGTATTCTGCTTGGTGTTCAAAGCCCCTCTGAATCTTGCCCAATGTACAAGGCAGCCTAGTTTAGTGGTTAAGACCATAAGCTCAGATGGGCAAGGTGGCACATGCCTATAATCCCAGCACTCAAGAGGCTGAGGCAGGTAACTCACTGAGAATTGGAGGCAGCCTGGGCTTCACAGTGAGTCCAAGGCCAAACTGAACTACACAGCAAGACCCTGTCTCAAAACAAACAAACAAACAAACAAACACAAAAAAAGTAAGTTCTACAGTTATACTGCCATTTTAAATGCACAGACCTGAGGACAGTGCATATCGCAGCTTTACCACATAACCCTTCCATGCATGTTATTTAATCTTGTTGTAAAAAAATAATAATTATTATTTTCATTTATATGAAATCAAAGAGCACCTAGAATAGTGTGTGGCAAGTGGCAAATGCTATCTGTGTTGTTTTACTTACGTTTTTGCAGCCCCATCTCCAATTATCAAAAGCCCTCATTCCTATCATTCTGATCCAACTCACTGTTGCCCTGATTTTTTTTTGAGACAGGGTCTTGCCACATAGTGTAGTTTGGCCTTGGACTCATTGTGTAGCGTAGGCTGCCTCTTAACTCTCAGAGAGCTACCTGCCTCAGCCTCTTGAGTGCTGGGATTACAAGTATGTGCCACCAAGCCCCACTGAGCTTATCGTCTTACCCACCAAGCAAGGCTGCCTTGCTAAGGCACACTGGGCAAGATTCAGAGGGGCTTTGAACACCACGCAGATGTAGATGTTTGAAAGTCACTGGGAGCTACTGAAAGGTTTTGATGAGGGTAATTTATTGATTGATGTTACCAGCAGTCAGCTTTAAACCCTCTCTTCTGAGGTAAAAGTCCACCACTAGGTAAGGACCAGCCGATAAACTGCCAGGGTTGTATCCCCTCCTCTAACTTAAAAGTATTCCCAGTCAAAAGCTTGTGCCACAAAAAGACCTTTCTCCCCAGGAGTGTCTATACATATCATACACTGAAATGCCCCAAAGGTTGCTCATCAAAAATGTCCAGCCCTGTTCAAAGATCTCCCATGTACAAGTATGCATCCTCTTCTTCCCTCTATGTTCTCATTCCCCTCCCAAGCTGCAGATCAGACATCATCTTACCACTATTTTCTATCCCCTTTGGCAAAGCTATTTCAATTCTCCTATGTCTCTAATCTAGGTAAAATTAAAACCCTCATGATTACACTCCCTACAACAGTCCTATTAATTCCCTGTGTTTCACTTGGATGAAAACATTTAATTAAAATTAGCCCTGCAACCCAAATAGAAACAGAATATGAACTTCTACTCAGGCCTTACTATGAGATTATTATCCTCGTGGCTTTTTACTACCCTTTCTACACAGAGGAACAAGTATTAGTAAAGTTGTTACTCATGACTCAGCAATTCCTCAGAGTGGAAAAGTGAGAACTTCAACATTACCAGAAATCTTCCCACAGGGGTCAATCTGAAGGAAAACAATTACTACAAATACAATGTGTAATTTCCACAGAACAATTTAATAACTTAGTATGGGACTCTACAAAACAGTGCAAAACTACTTCACTGTTTTAAATGGAAAAGTAGTTATGATTTCTAAAGTCACAAAAATCTAGCAAGAACTAAAACAACTAAATCTAATGAACAGCGGGGCATGGTGATGTACACCTGTAATTCCAGGACTCAGGAGACCTGTTTTTTGAGATTCAGCCTAACTATGTACTACAGGCCAGCCTTGAATTCACCGTGTAGCCCAGGCCAGGAACTCACAGGAGGTAAGGACCAGCTGGTTCTCTCCATCCACGCCAACCAAGATGAGGTGGGCAGCCTAGGCTTCACATACTCACCATCTCTAACGTGATCCCAAGCCCTTCTACACCAAAAGTGTTCCAGAAGGCCAGCAAGTGTGCCCAACCTATTACCCACATCAGCTAGTAACAAGGTATGCTTCCATACTCTCTCCTGGAGATCATGGGTCTCTATCCACCCCACTAATAAGATACTCTATCTCCTGGGTTAACACAGCCCAAATGGGAAATCTGTGCTTCTAATTCCTCCTGGTGACAATAAGGCAGTGCCCAATGTCCAGCCTCACCTCCCCTTTCTTCTGCTGGAGTTCTGGGAGGAAGGGGGCTGCAAAAACAAGAGGCTTAAGTAAGATATCAAAATGTCTAGGTTCTGATCTTTAAAAATCATTCATTCATCAGGGCTGGGGACATAGGTCAGCAGCACAGCACCTTGCTTGGAAAGCTCAAGGTCCTGAGTTCAATTTTCGATACAAAAAAAAAAAAAATCTTTCATCATAACAAAAGCCAGGATGAACTCAGACTGAATTAAAATGACAGCAGATGTCAACACCAAGATGGCAGCAATGTTAGAATTATCTGTCAACAATTCTGAAACTGCCATGACAGAAATAATTCAACAGTTACAAGCAATATTTAAAAATAATTTAAAAATAAATGAAAAGCCCCAGCAAATAAATAGAATACATAAAGAACTAAATGCAAATTTTATAGCTGAAAAATACCAAAATACAGTATATAGTGGGAAGATGCAACAGCATAATGGAAGGGACAGAGAAAATGTACTAGAACATAGAACAGTAAAAAGTACTCAATCTAAACAACAGAAAAACTAAAGAAAACTAGACAAAACTTCAGAACCTGTGGAACTATACAAGATCTAATGCTCAAGTCATCAGAGTCATGAAAAGAGACGAGAAAGGCAAGACAGCTGGAAAAAACGCACAAAAAAATAAGGGTGAAAATGTCCCAAATTTTCCAAGTTGTAAACTTCATATTCAGGAAGCTAAGTGAACCCTAAACAGGATAAACCTAGAGCAACTGATACTAAGAGGTACCATGAACTTCAGAAAAATTAAACACACACACACACACACACACACACACACACACAATCCTAAGAAAAATGATACCTTAACTACAGAGGAAAACTTATTTGAATGACAGTGGATTTCTTTCGAAACCACAAAGGGCAGAAAAGAGTTGTACAGTATTTTTCAAAGGCTGAAAGACAAACAACTATCAGAATGGAACCCTAGACTCAAAGTAAACTGAAGGGGAAATCAAGACATTCACATACAACGAAACTAAAAGAATACTGCAAAGGAGACCTACCTTAAAAGAACAGCTTAAGAAAGTTTTAAAACAGGAAATTATAAAGGAAGGAATCTTGAGATACCAAGAAAGAACACAGTAAGCAAAACTGAGAGTAAACAGAACAGGCGTAGGGGAAGCACAGCAGGCTTTACGTCTCTGCTGGGGTCTTGTGGTTTACTTTTCACTGTGGAAGCTAAAATTGTAACACTATCTGATATGGTTCTAACTAATGTAACAGAAATACAATCCCAAACAGGGAAGGTAAAGAAAAGAATGTAAGGTTAAGCATTATGGCATGCATCTCCCCTGGGTTCAATCCTAACACTGAAAAAAAAAAAAGAGAGAAGAATTAAAGACTTCAACAACATCATCAGCCAACAGATAAATCCTACCTCCTTGCATTCAAGTTCCTTCCACCTCAATTTTACTTCATGTTCCCTTTCTTCCTCTCTTGGAGTCCCTCCATATTTTCAAGGATGGTATCATCTACTTATATATTTAATTCCATTCCTTTCTATAGTTTTGCATTCATTTTTCTATAAACTACTCCTCTTGTCTTAACATTGATACTAACTCTACCAGCTTTTTCCTTGGAGGTAACTTCCATGGTGCCACCCTGCAGAGTTTTGCTCCTTTTTTCCTCCAAAAAATATTTTTAAAAACTCAAGTTAATTACCAACATTAAATATCAGGATATTTCACCTAACAAAATCAAGATTTCTTCCCTCAGGATCTAACTGACCCTTAGAAAACACTATATCCAATCGCAGCATAAACACATTCTAAATTAAAAAAAAAAAAAGAAAGAAAGAAAGAAACAAAGAGAGAATACACATTGTATTCAAGTGCCCAGAGAACACATATCAAAGATTGTATTCTGGGCCATAAAACAAACCTCAACAAATTTAAAATAGCTGAAATACACAGAGCATGTTCTCTAACCATAATGGAATCAAACTAGAAACCAGAAACAGAAAGTTAAGAGTAAAATATCTGAACACTTACAACACATTTCAAAATAGTCCATGTGGTAAAAGGGAAAGTCTCAGGGAAGTAAAATATACACTAAACTGAATGCAAATAAAAATACAACATGTACATTTGTGAGATATAGCTAAAGCAGTGCTAAGAGAAAAATTTATAGTGTTAAATGCCCTCATGAATATAAAAGCAAAACATTTTAAAACAAAACAGTAGTAAGTTCAGAAATATATACAAAAAACTACTTAACATTTAAAAATCAATATATTCCATCATAACAAGAAAAACTGGGGATGTACCTCAGGCGTAGAGAGTGAGAATAGCATGTAGGTATGAAGGAGTACAAGGATGTGGATTTAATCCCTAGTACCAGAAAAAAAGGAAAAAAGAAGGGGGGACATCATATTAATTTGATCCACAAAAACAGTAGACACAATTCATCCACTCATGATCAAAACTCTCAGAAAGGATGGGAAACAAAACAGTAGTAAATAGAATTCAGATGCTCAACCCGATGAAGGGCACTAGTGAAAAATCTAGTATTTATAGTACACGTAATGACAAAAGAATAAACACTTTCCCCTGAGCTCAGCAAAAGACAAAGATGTCTTTTCTCACCATTCTTGATCAACATAGTAACAGAAGTTTTAGTCAGAGCAGTAAGCCAAGAAAAGGACATAAAATACTATATTTGTAAAATACAGATGGAGAAATAAAATCATCCCTAACCGCAGGGGTGACTTATGGTTGTCTACATTAAAGAAAAAAAAAAAAAAACTCAAGGAATCTACAAAATTCTTAGAACAAGTGGGTTCAGCAAAATCATAAAACACAAGATCAACATATAAAAAAGATCACAGACTACAACATCAGCATATAAAAGTTAATTTTTCTAATACTTGGGACATTAAACTTAAAACCTTACAATATATTACATTATATATATTATATATATTATAGATAATATTACATGTAACATATTTACATGTAAATTAACAATAATCCAGTAAAACCTAAGAAAATATATACACAGGAGTTGTCTGATAAAACTACACAATGTTGATGAAAGAAATCAAAGACCTGCTGGGCATGGTGGTGGCACACCTGTAATCCCAGCACTCAGGAGGGCTGAGGCAGGAGAATCAGAGTTTGGGACCTGGACTATATAGTGAGCCAGCCTGGACTACACAGCAAGATTCTATCTCAAAAACATAAAAAGAAAAAAAATCAAAGACCTAAATAAACAGAAAGACAGATAGTGCTTACAGGTTGCAGAACGAGACAGAAAAAATGGCCATTTTCCTCAAATGATTTGGGTCTAATGAAATTTCCACCAAAATCCCAGCAAGATGTAAATTATTGTACAATTTATATGTAAAGCAAGGGAACATGAATAACTAAATCAACTTTGATAAACAAGAATAAAGTGGTGGTGCATGCCTATAATTCCAGTACTTAGGAGGCCAAGGCAGGAGGGTTGTTGCCGAGTTTGAGGCCAGCATGGTCTACAAAGTGAGCTCAAGGCCAGCCTGAACTACATAGGGAGACCCTGTCTCAAAGAAAACCAGATCAAAAACAAAACAAAAAAAGAATAAAGTGGGAAAAATCAGTGTACCTCATTTACAAGTTTTTTAACTGAAAATTTTATAGTTACAGTAACCAAACCTGTGTGGTATTGGAAGAGACACTGATCAGTGGAACAAAACAAGAGAATGTAGGGATTGATTTACACAAATATACTCAACTATTTTTTGACAAACGTTAACAGAAGATAGCCTTTCTAAAAAATGGTGCTGTCTATGGCCATACCACCTGGAAGGTACCTGATCTTGTTTAATAAATGGTGCTGAAGCAACTGAATATCCGTAAGAAACAAATCTTGACCTCAGTCTCATACCTTATACAAAAACTAACTCAAAATGAGTCAGGAAAAAACGTGAGAAAATATTCTGGATGTAGTTCTAGCCCAAGAGTTCCTATATCTGACACAAAAAGCATGATCCACAGAAGAATAAACTGAGAAACTAGACTACAACAAAGTTTACAAACTTGGTTCTCAAAAGAACATGTTTAGAAAACAAAGACATTCAATCAACAGAAAAATCACATTTCTGACAGAGGACTAGTATCCAGAATACACAAAGAACTCTCAAAGCTCAATGTTTGATTCCCCACCACCACCAAAAAGGATGCTCAGTATCATCAGCCATTAGGGAAAACAGTGGTAACATAAATGGGGGGAGGATGCAGAGAAACCGAGCATTCATACATGACTGTTAGAAATGCAAAATGTTACAGCTGCTTTAGCAAACATCTTGTCAGCTTCTTTAAAGGCTAAAAAGCATATGAAAATCACACAACCTAATAACTGCACTCCTGCTCATTTAGAGAAATGAAACCTTTGTTCACACAAAACTCTGGATGTGAGTGCTTATAGCAGTAGCAGCTTTATTTGAAACAGCCAAAAACTGGAAATGACCAAATTATATAATACATGAACAGTTAAAAGAAAGAAACAAAAGTATACCATAGATCTACATCCATATTATGAAGTACTATTCAGCAAGAAAAAGGAAGCAACTATTGATACATGCAACAACCTGGTTACTGTTACAGAATTATGGTGAATGAAAAAATCCAATTCCAAAGGTGCTTACTGTAAGATTGTTACAGTGACAAAATTACAGAAATAAGAAAAGAGTAATGATTACCAAAACTTAAAGAATGGGTGGCTAGGGCTGGGAATATAGCTCAGTGGAATAAGCGCTTGCCTACCAAGCACAAGGTCCTGAGTTCGATCCCAGGTACCACCAAAAAAAAAAAACCACAAAAGTATTAAAAAAAAGAATGGGTGGTTATGAGAAAGAAGTAACCATGGCTGAGGCAGGAAGACTACAAATTCAAACCAGCCTAGTCAACTTACCCGAAATCTGCCTCAAAATAAAACATTTAAAAAATGCTTCAGGATGGAGAGAGAAGTATTTTGTCTCTTATCTGTTATTGATGTCGGGATCATGGGTCTGGCATTGTACTAGGTTTATAAAATGATACTACTGGGAGTAAATGAGTAAAAGGAGGTACATAGGATGTTTCTGAAATATTTCTTACAACTGAATGCAGATCTGTAATTATCTCACTGTAAGAAGCTTAGCTTAAAAAAAAACAGACCTTCACTCACTATCCTAAGAATGGTCATCACCCAAATGTGAACATTTCAGATCTCCCTCTTAACTCATTACTAATCTTACTTTGTGCTGGCCTAAGTGAGGACACAGAGGTATGAACATAACATTTTATCTATACCCTCAAATACCACACGTTCAATTACAGTGATGAAGGCCGAGGATATAGCTCAGGGGCACAAGTGCCTACCTGGCAAGCACAAGGTCCTTTGTTCGATTCCCGGTACAAAAAAAAATTATAGTGACAAACACAGGCATAAATCAACAGTGGAACAAGCTTCATAAAGGAGATCAAATATTTGAACAAAAGGAGGAGCCAGGGATATAACTCAGCAGCACAGCACCTACCTGGCAATGTGAGGTTGAGTTCAATTTCCCGTACCAAAAAAAAAAGAGCACTTTTGTAAGTGGAGAGGAGGGTGATCCTAGGAAGATAAAAGCACTGCCTCAGATATAAGCACAGTGCCTGTGGAAAATGAGACTACATGTGAGCAAGTGAGTGTGTTATGTTGTACTGTGTTGTGTTGTGAAATAATAGAAAGGGTGATTATAGAGGGTCCCTAAACCCTTAGTAAGGGAGTTCAAATGCCTTTTCTTTTGGTCTCTTTGAGACAGGGTCTCTCTATGCAGTTTAGGCTGGCCTTGAGCTCACCTTAGCCCAGGCTGGTCTCAAACTCGCAATGATCCTCCTGCCTCAGCCTCCCAAGCATGCTGGAATTACAGGTATGTGCCACCAAGGCCAGCTCTCAAATACCTTTGAAGCCTTCCTCACCAATCCAGACAATCAAAAGCACCAGCTCCTAACGAAAAATGGACAACCAAAAGAGGAATACTACTCAATCAGGAAAAGGAATGGGCTACTTACTGAGGGACTGAATGTCAGAAACATTCAGCTGTTTTTAAAAAGCATCACAAAACTTGATATAAAATTTTGGTCAAAAAGCAGACCAGGGGTTCTGACTGCAACTTGAAAGAGTGGAGGGCAACAACAGAATTGGGGGGCAGAAACATGCTGTAAATGCTTGTTATCTGAATTTGTTTAAGTTACACTGGAGTTCCAAACCCATTCCCCATCCCCACCACTACACTACCTTCCCCCATCTACAGTGTCTCCAACACCCTTTTCTCTATTGGGTGGGGGGAGACCCCAAGGCCTGTACCAGTCTATGGCCTGTTAGAAACCAGGACCCCATAGCATGAGGCGCATGAGCTAAGTTTCACCTGCATATACAGCCCTCTCCACACCACTTGCGCTCTGCTTCCTGTCAAATCAGGGAACAGCAGATTCTGGTAGGCGCACAAACTCTACTGTGAACTGACATACTAGGCATCTAGGCTGCCCTCCTGATCACCCCACTAGCACACATTAATCACACAATAAATGTGAGCTGACTGAACAAACAATACATATCCACACCTAGTTCTAGTCCATGCTCACTCCTTGCTCTGTAATCTTTCACTCCCTCTGGCTTGGTCCCTTTTGGACCTACTGTCTCTTTCATCTGTTTTCCACCCTTTCCTACATCAGTCCTTATTTTAACTCATTACAAAAATAAAACTCCAGTTTATTTTGAAACAGTGGTATACAACTGCAACATTGTAACACTTCTGAATCTCAACCAATTAGGAACTGCATCCAACAAACCTGTTACTGAAAACAAAGTGCTAATGTCGTATGTTGGTGTCTAAGAATAAGAGATGTATAGGTCACATAAACAGAGGCACCCATCTGTGGCCTTCCTTCCCTGAGTTTGAGAGCCTTTTCCCTGAACTGACTGAGTCTAGACACATGGATGGCTACACTTGATGGTACAAGCCCGCAGTCCCAGCACTCGGGACAGGAGGGAGTTTTTTGGCAGAGCGATCACCTGGGCCCAGGAGTTGAGACCAGCCCAGGCAACACACTGTAACAACCCTCCCAATAAAAGAAAAATAAATAAATAAATAAAAGACAGTACTCCTCCAGACCAACAAAACTATGAAAAAAAAAGGCTGAAAAAATGTCACAGACCAAAGACTAAAGACACATGCTGCCTAAATACCCTGTAGTTCCTTGGAATGGATCCTAGAACAAGAGAATATTATTGGAAAAACTGGAGAAATCCAAATAAAGTCTGGAATTTTGTAAAAACACAAACAAACAAAAAAAACCCAACTTGTATGAGGCACTAACATGATTAGGATGCAAATTTCTTACTCTTCTCTTAGGTTATTAGAAAGGGCACACCAGGAGCAAAATTCCAATCAGGTGGTTAGGGTTTCTGGCCTGAAAGCTACAAACAGATCATCTTCATTGTCACACTGGGCCCATGATCTCACCTGACGCCATGCGACTGGGACTGACAACCCAGTTTTAATTATCCCAGCCACTCACACATTTACTCGGCGTTTACTGAGTGCCTACTGCTTACCTGGCACTAGGGATACACGAGCTAGAATAGAAAGCCAGAGTGCCCGTTCTCCTAAGGCTTAAACTCCAGTACAGGAACTTAAACATTTAACAAGTATTTGCATAAATAGTGAGAGCTCTTAGTTTTACAGCCTGCTGCTTAGAAGACGTACCCAAGAAACCATCAGAACATTCATTAAACCCAGTTATCACTGGCACTGTGAATAAAGGCTTCTCAGATTTCCAAGTACACTCAAATAACCTTTCAAAGTACACTCAAATAACCTGAATCCAGTGAAAAAAGCTCCTAATTCAGTCCTGTATGTTGGAGCCTTAGATTCTGCATCTCTTCCAGACTCCCAGGTGACGAGGGTGAAGCTTGTCCAAGAACCATGCCCGAAAAACGCACAGCTCTGAAGTCCCATGGAAACACCCTCAAACTATCGTGTAAAGTACAAGCTCCACAAAGGCAAGGACACTGTTTATCTCTCATTCACCACAGTACTCCCAAGATTTAAAACCTAGACAGACAGCATTCGATAAATGCTTCCCAAATAAACAAATGGATATACGGTAAGGGCCAGTGCTGATCTGTTGTAGCCACCTGGCACACTTGGCTACGGAACACATGAAATGTGCCTAGTGACTGAGGAGCTGAATAGTTTTAAACTGAACTTTAAATATCCACATGCGGTCAGTGGCTACCACTGCCTGGGTCTAGACAGTCTAGGTCTGTGGCGTAAAAAGCACTAGACTAATAAAAAGAGTTGGTTAGCTAAGTGGCTTTGAGAACGAGGTCAAGGTCACAACTTTGAGGGTTGGAGGAAGGAGGTCGCTAGGCAAAGTTGACCAGGTGAAAGAGACAACGACGATGCGAACCATTCCAATTCTCGGGAAATCTTCAAATGGGCACTGTACTGACTTCGAGCGAGTGAATGACATTTCACTCATTCATTCCTCCAGGGAGGGCTGCCGCATCACCCGGAGCCCACCGCTTCCAGTGCCCAGGCCTTTGCACATTCGGGGCCGGGTCCTCTCCGCGGGCAGCGGGCCAAGAAGCCCCCGCCCCCCCCGCTGCTGGCGCGTCCTCCCCTCCCCCGTCGCGCCGGCCCGCGAGGGTCAGGCTGGTACCGCGGCTCCAGGTACCGGACGGCCGAACCCAGAAGCCATATTTAGCTGTGTTTTTGTCCAGAAAACAAACTTCCGTCTTCTAAAAGAAAAACGGTTCTAACTCAATGTCAAACTAGGACGGAAACTCGCGGCTCACCGCAGCTGCCAACCGGAGATGCCGCGTGTCCGTCGGCCCCGGAGTCTCCGACTCGGACTCCGTGTCCCGCCCCGCGGCAGCGCCGGCCACAAAGGGACGCGGGACGCGGCCGGGCCTCCGCCTCCGCTCCGGCCCCGCGCTAGCGGCCGCGGCTCCAGGACAGCCCGGGCGCGGGCGCACACTCACCTCGCTGCGCGCGCGGCGGCGGCGGCAGCGGGCGCTCCTCTGGGCCGGCCCGGGCGGTCGCGGCGCGGTCCCGCGGGCCGCAGCGCGGGCGCTACTCTCCGGCCGCCGTCCGCCGCGCCGCCTGCTCGGCCACTGCCGGCGGCTCCCCCGGCGGGCGGGCGGGCGGGCCCGGCGCGGGCCCCGCCTCCGTCGCGCCCGCCCCCGCCTCTGCGCCGGGCCTCCAGGGCTGGGCGTGCTGGTCCGGGCCGCCCGCGCGCCGCGCCGCCGTCACTCGCTCGGGCCCTCGCGCGGCGGGCAGGGGCCGCGGGCCCCGCAGGCCGCTCGCTCGGGCGGGTCCTCCCGGCGCGCGGTCTCGGCGGCGCGGGGCGCGTGCGGCTGCGCGGGGGAGGCGGGGGCGCCGCGCTCGCCGGGATACTCGGCCCCTCCCCTGCGGCGAGCCCCGCGCGCGCCCGCCCGCGGTCCTCGGGGCGGGTGGTTCCGGCCCCGCGCGCTGCCCGCCCCTTCCCGGCCGCCTGCGGTTCTGCGCGGCCTGGCTGAGCGGTTTCCCCCCCGAACCGTGTACAGACAAAGAGGCTGCCGCCGCCGCAAGTAAAGCAAAACTCGGGCCGGTTCACGTCGAGCCCGGCTTGGGTGACAGAAAATGGAGCTGCCCTCCCCGCGCGGCGGAGGTCCTCGGTCTGCCCCGGGCTGCGCGCGGCCGCCCCTCGCTCGGCGGAGCCACCTGCAGGTCCCACGGGGTTGCAGCTGGGGCTGGCGGTGGTGGCGCCTCGTGGAGCCCTGCGGCGCGCAGGACCCCCGCTGGGCCGGAAGACGCAGCCGCGCCTCGGGGGACCGAAAAACAGAAATGTACGTCGGGAGCCCCTGCGGAATGGAGAGTGGTGGGGTTGGAGCGCCCTGCGCGGCGACCTGAGAGGGGCCTTTGCACCGCGCCCCCTGGGAAGAAGTGCTCCTTCTCACAGCCAGGCCCGCCCTTCTTCAAGGGTGGCAGACAAAACCCCTGATCACCCACACTAGGATAATCGCCTGTGTTTTTACTAAATGAACTTAAGCCATTCAGAGCTTTGTGTCTTACTGCTTGCCAACCAAGAACTACGAGCGTCCGAGGCTTTCTATTTATATGTAAACGGCCCTATCGTAAACCTTTAAATATGTGCTGTGTGCGGTATGTAGGCTGGGAGTGTAGCTCAGTGATGCAGCGTTTTCCTAGCATGCGCAAGACCCTGGGTTCCATCCTCAGCACTACAAAGAAAGAAATGTGAAATAAAATTGTATAATGTATGTTCTCATAACCAAAGCAGTAAGCAAGAAATTTTACGGATTATCTCTGAAATTTTACTATCCTGTGTCTTGATCTTTCAAGTACTGTATTTGAAAATAAAAGGCACCGTTTTAAAAGTACTGTATTTATATAAAAGTAGAAGCACAGTCAGTTGTTAACCTCTTAAATCTTCACAAGAGTTCACGTTGAAATAAAGGTGTTTAATAAATACTGTATACCAAAAAAAAACACCCCTAACTAGAGAATCATGTAAATGACAAAGGATCTCGATCCAGAATATATAAAGTACTGTTACAACTCAATAAAAAAACTTAATAATCCAATTAAAAGGTGAACAAAAAAGACCGTTTACGACAGAAGATATGTAAATGATCAACAATTAATGTTCAACATCATTAGTCACTTAGGGAAATGCAAATTAAAGCCCCAGTGGGAAAGTTCTTCACACCCACTACAATAGCTGCAATTAAAAAAAATCGTGTTGGTAAGGAGGTGGAGAAATTAGTACTCTCATATGTTGCTTATGGAAATAAAAAGCAGTGCAGCTACTTTGGAAAACGGTTTGTCAGGTTCTTAAAACGTTGTTAATGAAAGTTCCGTATGACCCAGCATGTTTACCAGCATGTCTATAGCCAAGAGAACTAAAAATGTGCCATACAACTTCTACATACTTGTTCATGATGCATTATTTGTAATAGTCAAAAATGAGAACAATGCAAATGACCAAGAAATGATGAGTAAATAAACAAAACGTGGTATATCCATGCAGTGGAACAAAGTACTTAAAGATAGAACGTAGGGACACTTTAAAAACAGTAATAAGCTAAGTGGAAGAAGCCAGATGCAAAAGAGCTAATATTATATGATTCTATATATAAACTGTCTAGAAAAGGCAAATCTATACACAGTGTTGGGTTGTTGCCCCAGGTTAGGGGTCGGAAAGAAGCACGGCTGCAAAGGGCACAAGAAGTATTTTTGCATTACAAAAATGCTCTAAAATTAAGTTGTGTTGATGGTTGTACAACTATAGATTTGCCAAAAATAACTGAATTATGTGCTTGAAACAAATTTTAGGGTATGTAAAATTACCTTAATAAAACAATTTTTTAAAAAACATTTCAGTGTAACATGAGTAGTCCAACAAGATAATAGTAAATTTTTAAAAATCTGGTTGTGAAAATCCTTCACAATTTGAAAAAAAGAAGGAAAGCCTTTACAACAAAAAGAAAACTTACGTGCTGCTTGTATTGTACAATGTAATAAAATCACTTGTCACACCTGGTGTATAATCCAGTGCCTTTACCTTTCAACACACCAATCTATCCGCTCATTCAAAAATGTTTCTTCACTTTACCCACTAAAAGAACAGGAAGGAGGAAGGAACTGGATGAACAAAGTTGACGTTTGCCAACAAAGGGCACAGATCAGGGAATCCAAAGTAAAGACACTGACATAATCTTTCCCAATGTTTTTCTCATTTCCTTTTTCTTGTATGACCAAGAACACACTGGTTTCCTTGAGTTATGCAGATGTGTGTGTCAGAGGGAGCACTACCTTTTGGGCTTGATAATAGCATAATTCCGATAACTTTCATGGTTTAATGGACTTTTAAAGACTCATGATGTCTATTGCCTTGCCATTGAAGAAATTTATTAGTGAAAATACGTTGAAGTTGAACTACTCCCAATTAATTAGTCCATCTGTCCTGCCTTACCACCTTCCCACATACCAGGAAGCATACCTGGGGCAACTACTCCTCCCTTTAAATCAGTAACTTAGTACATTTTTTCTGAAAGACCCTCCTTAAAATGGCTGTTGTCTGAGTGATGCTAATACTCTTTCAACTTATGAATAAGGCCTAGTCTATGGTACCTAACCAGCAAGAAATCAAGGAAGTGGCTCCACGGATAGTCTTTGTAACAAAAAGATGTGGTAGATTCCCTGAAATAGATGCCGAAGAGCAGTTGGCCTCTGTGGTAGGAGAAAGGAAGAAAAAAAAAGTTGTTTGCATGGAACTGTGTGTAAAGCACCTATAGGAGGGGAAGAAGGAAGAGGCTGATGGATCAGAAGGGAACAACCAGGGCTGGGGATGTAGCTCGGTGGCACAGCACCTGCTGGCAATTGCAAGGTCCTAAGTTTGATTCCTGGTACCAAAAAATAAAAGGGACAAAGACAAACCCATGCAGGAGTCAGATGACATGAAGTGTGTGGAACCATGCAACATGCATAAACTATGACATTCAATGATGTTTTTACTTTTTGCCTTTGCCAAGCGGAGATCTGGCAGGTCTACCTTGTGGCTGCAGCTTGAGGAACATGGGTGCGCTTCATCCTGTCGCAACTCCCCGCCTACAGCACGTCATCATTCCCATGACGGCTGCCCAGCTCCGAGGCCCAAGAACAAGAGGGTCCAAACTGGGTGGAGGCAGGAGCCTGCCCATCCTTTGGGTGGTGATCATGTGTAAGGTCAGCAGTGAGGAAGGTGTGGTGGGTGCAGGAAGGACAGTCCTGGGCAGAAAAAGGTAGAATTATCAGTCAAGAGCCTGACAGAATCTGGGATCTGGTGATCAAAGCAGAACATTTTAGGGATTTGTGGGAGGTAGGGCAGGTAACTGACCAATAGTTACAGTGCCATACTAAATGGCTATATCCAAAAGCCCCAAATCCTGGTGGTGTAAAATCACTAGTTCTGTTCAACCTATATTCCGTGTCCCCTGAGAGTCAGTAGGGACTCTGGGTATCCCTGTGGGTCCATACCAAAGAAAACTCTAAGGCAACGTTGTCATTCCTCAATGATAGAGGCGGTAGGAGTGTGGTAGCTTGTACAGGGCATCTAAGGTTCCTCAGAATTTGGTTGCAACTAGAATCATAGAATCAATTCTGTGACCAGAATCATGGAAAGAATTAAGTTAACCAAGGTACTACTGTATCTCCATGCTTGCATTTTAATGCCAAATCAAATCATGGAGCCATACCTAACTTTTAAGGAGGCAGGGAAACAGTCAGTCCCAGTGGGAATCCCTGAAAACAGAGCTAGAAATACTTGAATTATAACATTAATGCCTGTCAACAGTGTCAACATCCATGGCAAACTTAACTTTTTACTTGGGAATAATTACACATTCACAGGAAGTTTGAAAGATCGAAGAGAGGTTCTTTGTGTCCTTCACCCAGTTTCTCCCAATGACTGTATTCTATATAACTATAGCGCGATGTTAGAACCAGAAAACTGACCTTGGTGTAATGTGTGTGTAGCCCTGTGCCATTTTATCACATATGTAAGTTCTTGTAAGTGCCACCACCAGAATCAAGAAAGAAAACCTGACCCATCACCACAAATGTCTCCCTCGCACTCTTTCTATAGTCACACGCATCCTTCCGCATCCTCCCCATCTCCTTAACCTCTGGCAGCCCCTAATCTCTACCTCTACAATTCCATCATTCCAAGAATATTATATAAATGGAACCATACGATCTGTGACCTTTTAACCTTGGCCTTTTTTTCTCAGCAGGGTGGATCATTGTTTGATGCCATCCACTCTGTCCAGGGAGGAGAGTCCTGGCTGGATACTCGGTCTTCCCGACACTGCTATAGCAGAGGGGGTGAAGGGCGCATAACGAAGGTGGTAGAGAGGGAGGTGGGGTCCAGGCTTTCTGTTCAGCCTTTGTTAACTGGCATAAAGGGTGAGGTCACATCTTTTCCTGTGATGTTTGGCTGGAATGAGGGAGATACTGTCTGAAAGTGTTCTATCTAGCTACTTTACCCCTTTCTTGCTCCATTGGCTAGAGAAAGCAGGCATTTCTTAGATTCATTATTATATTTGGGCGTCTGATCCTCTGATGTTCCTTAGCTGTCTGTTCTCTAGCACTGGGTTCAGGAGATAAGAGATGAGGCAAGACGCAAACCCATGGAGCTCATTGCCCTGTCATTCCTCCAATTCTAAAATCCTTAGTCAATTGCAATCTTCTCTCCACTTCCTGGGTCTTCTGTTTTATATACTGTGCCCAGGGCTTTGCGCTGTTCCTATAGGAAGTACAAACTCCATCTGGTATTCTACCTTGGTTGCAACAGAAGCTGAGAATAAATTTTTAAAACAAATTATGTAGATTGCATTTGTATCGCTATAAAAATGTCACTCCCCATTTTTTGCATTCCACTTGGCTTTCTTGAGTCAGAGAGGAAAGGAATGATTTACTGCTGATCTATTACATCTTGGACATCCATATGGGGTAAAACGTTTATTGTAGTGGGAAAAATGCTAGGAACTGCAGATCAGAGGCTCAGTAGAAATGTGAAGTCAGCAAGTCCAGAGGAATGGGAAAGTTGAGATCCTCAGTGAAGAAAAGCCTGAGGCTCAGCAAATGGATCAGGGTTTGTGTGGAAAAGGCCAGGACAGACGGTCTGGACACAATGAGTAGTGAAGACGATGAAAATATGAGCAAAAATAAACATGAACTGAAATTTTGAAAAGACAGGCGAGTCATCATATATATATATTTTGTAATTTTTAAGGAAAGCAAGGAAAGAAGGTTTAAAGAGACCTAAAGGCAAGGGATTTTTTAGAAGGAAAACCTAATTCGGGTATGAAAAAACAGCAAGGACAGGGCCAGGGAGATAGCTCAGTGGCACGGTGCCTGCTTGGCAAGCACATGATCCTGAGTTTGATTCCCAGTACCAAAAACAAAAAAAAAAAAAAGAAAGAAAGAAAGAAAAACATCAAGGACAATGAAACAAGGTTCAAGCGGCAGTTGATTTGTGAGTGGGTGGGGTGGGGTGGGGTGGGTGTGCTGGGTATTAAAGCTAGGGCTTTATGCATGCTTAGCACACACTCAACCAATGAACTGGCTTGATACTTGTAAAAGGAAATCAAATAGGGGGTTTCTGCAGGCTAGACAGAGGTTACCAAAGCCAAGTCAGTCGCTTGTTCATTCATTCATGCCAAAGCACTGTGAGGAAGTCATTGGGACAAAAACGTAAAACACTGCGCAAGTGAGAGTGACCAGGCTTGCTCTGAGTCCCTATTTATTCGTGCACTTTAATAACCAAGAAAACTACCTTTCTCACGAGTCCCTTCAACTGTGTACATTTGGATATATAATGCTTCTCAAAGCTTTACCTGTTCCACAGAAAAAGTATGTTTATTCAGAGTTAGAAAAGTTATAGACCTCGATACAGGAAAACGCTAGGCAGGAGCTATCAGCTTCAGGAATCCAGGGAGTGTAGAAACTAACCCCTTAACCAAATCTCTAGATGAACTCTATCTCTTCAGCAGAGTGGAGGGGAGCAGCAGCAGGAGCCAAAGGGGAAGATTTACACATTTACTTTATGGAAAAAAGAGTTTTCTGGGTTTTTCATTACACACTGTCTGATTTCTCTTATGGTATTTATGAAATAACTAAAAGTAAATAGAGTAAAATCCTTGTTATAATTTTTCATGAATGCTTTTGGTTTTCACAATTTTTTAGTGAACATACTTTCATGTTACATTTAGTATGCCTATCAATTTGCGGCATTATTTGTAAGTTCACTGCTTTAGATGATATTCTGTTGGGTTTTTTTCCTCATTTAAAAGAATCTGGAATTAATCTTAGAATTTTATTTTGAGAAAAGAAAACATTTGATATAAACATTTAAAACTACATTATGATTATTTTTGATGGAATCTATTCAAAGTAAATTTAAATTTGCTTTCTCCTACTTCACCAATTCCAATGGAATTCAACATGTTTTAGTCAAACTTTTTTAGATCAAACTGTATTAATAAGAATGTTGACATGTAGAAAGTAAAAACAAATTTTTTTTTTGGCTTTTTGAGGTAGGGTCTTACTGTGCAGTTCAGGTGGGTCTTGAATTCACTTTGTAGCCCAGGCTGGTCTCAAACTTGAAATGATCCTCCTGCCTCAGCCTCCTAAGTGCTGGGATTATAGGCGTGTGCCACCATGCCCATCCAGAGAGTAAATATTAAAATTTTGGGGGATAAAGGAAGTGAAATGGCATGAAGCACAAATGAAGAGAAATGGAACATAGATATTGGATTCAAGGTCGGTGTGGTGGCTGGTGCGGTGCTGTGTGCCTAAAGTCCCAGCCACTGAGGCAAGTGAATCACTTGGGCCTAGGAGTCCAAGCCTGGGCAATATAGCAAGATCCCTTCACAAAAGAAAATGAAAAAGAGGTTAGGGGTGTAGCTCAGCGGGAGAGCACGTGCTTAGCATTCATGTGTCCTGGTTTTAACTGTTAGCACTGCAGAAAGGAGAGAGACAGCAGACAGACGGAGAGACAGACACACAGAGCTAGAGACAGGTGGGAAAAGAAGAGGGGGCAGAGCGGGGTACAGGATCTTTGGGGTGAGATGACCGAAACTTTAGCTCTGAATTTATGGTATTATTAGGTGGCATGTAGGAAGACTAAGTGGGGAAAAAAACTGTCAAGTTGCGCACACAGGATGAGGGTAGATTGATTTCAACATGTCTTTTCCAATTAGAAATGGCTTTCAGGGGTTTATAAAATGTATTTTCTTGGCCTCTTCATTTACCAAGTTATATCTTTCCAATCCTCCAAGGCAAGCAAATAACCTACCTGAATACTGATCAAATACTTCTAACAAAAGAGTGAGACAGGGCTTTTTTTTCTTGTAGATTCAGGCCCAAGGGCTGTGGTTACAAAAGCTACAGACAATAGCGATGCACTGACATGGGCCACACCCCTTGTCTAAGCAGCTCTGAGGACCCTGTTTTCAGTGGAGAACTCATCTCCCACGGCCCTGTCTCTTGTTCTTCCTAAAACACCTAGTTCATGAAACCACCTACTGTCTACACAGAGTTGTTGCTATAATATTTAATGTTTCAAAGGCTGATCTTACCTCCTGGGTGGCATACACTGTATTTCGTATATTTTAAACATAAACATGTTGCATGCATATGACAAAAACTCACATAGGATAGGAAGATAACTTGTCTCCCTTAACATTAGCCCCAAAATAATTACCTTTAATTATTTGTGTTGGTGCTCCTACCTCTCCTTCCCCCAGCTCTAAATAAGATAGTTCTAATTCCTGATTTATCAACTTTAGTTAAATTGTCAGTTTTGGTTGTCATACAAACATCCCCAAATTGTGATTTACATTTACTTCAAGCTTGTGTGTCACTAACTGTAGCTGTGTGGGACTTGATCAGGCATGGCTCTGTGCATCTTCTTTGGGGTTAAGGGAGTGGCTGTTGTTTGGAGCATATGGCTCCCATGCCAGAGGACCGTAGTTTAGGAGGTACACACACATACTTCTGAAAGCCTGTGTTCACTGCTGGCCACTGGTACTTCTCTCTTCACTCCATTGTTCAAAATAATTCACAGGGCCAAATCTAAAGTAACTGTACGTACTCTTACTGGGAAGCCTGGGGAAAGCCCCATGACGAAGAGTGTGGGCGTGGAACATACTTGAGAAAGGGAGCAGAGAATTGGGAGCAGTTAGAACAATGATCCACTCCACCACACACGAATGTCTTTTGAATCCTGCTCATCAAAGGTAAGGAATTGGGATGATGAACACTGCCCCGTCGCCCTCTTCATCTCACAGTCTCATATAGTTCTTCCACTCACTGTATAACTCTAAATAATACAAAGTTCTTTCTTGATATTCAAGTGAACATTCAAGTTTTCATGGTTAAAAATAAGGATGCAGCCAGGTGTGGTGGTGTATGCCTGTAATCCCAGCACTTGGGAGGCTGAGGCAGGAGGATTGCTGTGACTTCAAGGCCAGCCTGGGCTACAAAATAAGTTCAGGGCCATCCTGAACTGCATAGAAAAACTCTGTCTCAAAAAAGACAAAAAAATTATAAATAAATAAAAATGAGGGTATATGTACATATATGTGAGAATATATATGTATTACATTTTTATACACCTTCCCTTTCCCAGCTCTTACATCATGAAGATTTATAATACCTCTACTGTTTTAGCACTAAAATTTTGTCTTTTATGCCTCCTATAGAAGTTATTTTTAAAAACAAGTCCAATAAACAGCACTTGTAATACTATGATTGTATATATATTGTTTTTCACAGAAACTAGAAATGTAGTTAGCCAGGTAAGATGGGGCATTCTTGTAATCCTAGCTACTCAGGAGGTTGAGGCAAAAGGATGGTGACCTTGCAGCCAGCTTAGGCAATATCACAAGACCCTGTCTCAAAAATATAATCTTTTAAGAAGGGCTGAGGATGCATTCAGGGGTAGAAGAGTACTTGCCCGGCAGATGTGAGACCCTGGGTTCAACCCCCACCGTCAACAAAATCGAAAAAAGAATAGAAATGTAGTTAGATTTGTAGAGAAGGTAATGGAACCCTTCTCCAAAATACGTTTAACTACAAAATAAGTATCCTAAAAACTAAGATCAAATGATTTGTCATTCAATACACTTTATATTTTAGTTGGAATCATGCTACATTTAATTTATTTTGTATAGGCAGTGATATTTGCTTTACAGTTTTTTGGTTAGTCTTAGAGTTTCTTCCTTCTCACTTGTTGGCAGAAGAAGCAACCACTTTCATCCTATCACTAAAGTCAGAACAACTTCTTAAATTATACTCATTTGCTGTAGTGAATCCAGTTTCTTATCAAATACATTCATCTCCAAGCTCTCTGACAACTTGTTTAATTTGAACCAATTGCCTTCGTACCTGTACCCAGCCAATAGCCTAGGGGTTCTTTTTATTGCTATTTAGGGTTATGACCATTATCTCTTGGATTCTCTATCTTCATCTTTTCTTATTTCCATTTTCATTTTTCTAGACCACAACTCAAGTGATTTTTTTTTTTCCAGAAAGGGAATTAAATGAGCCTTTTCAGCCTGACTTACAACTGATAAATTGGCCGGGCATAGAACTCTATGTTCCAAGCCACTTTCTGTTAGCACTTTCAAGGCATTGTTCCACTGTGTTCATGCCTAAACTGGAAAATCCAACAGTCAATGATTCTCATCCCTCGGCAAATGAGTTGTTTTTGCTCTCAGAAGCTTTTAAGTCTTTTTAACAGCGTGTACTGAAATTTCGTAAGGATATGTGAGTTCACAATAAGTCCTTTTAAAAAAGCTATTATTTAACCAATAAGCATTTTTAATATCTTATTACATGGCCAGCAGTGTAGAAGATACGTGGCGAATATACAAAGGAACAGAATTACTTTTCAGAGTTTTAATCTATAGGAAAACATTTACAGTCTAGTTAGAGAATTGTTAAATAGCTCTTATGTAATGAATTCTTAATAAACCAAATTGAGTTCAGTCATTTATTTTGTGTCTGATGAGATTGTGTAAGACAGAGGCTGTTTTTGCACCCACTAGCAAACTGTTCTGTACTTTTATGAAGAAGTAACAAAGTTAGCCGTTTCTTTCCTCTGTTGTTTCTTTTTTGTAAAAACCTATTTACTTTTCCTGCTAATCCTTGTTCATTGCTGTCATTTAAAAATAATTTTAAAACAAAGATTCTAAGTTATATTACAGTAGGCCATTCACTTAGTAAATGACTCTACAAGGTGAAATTAATCATTTTCATTTCCTCTGTTTTTATCCTGTAACAGTAGCATTGGCAATAAGCTTATTGCTGGCTTAGTTTGTCTTTTTGAGATTATTGCTGTATTGTCCTTTAGGATCACAGAAATCACATCTCCTCACCATGAACATTTTTTGTCTTTTCCTTGGGGGTCTCACTTCTAGGTGCAGTCTAGGTTAGAGATCTAGCCTAGAGGTGATTATGTTATAGGCAACTGAGTTTGATGGAAATGTTCTAGGCAACCAGACCCGGCCAGGCCCTTGAAGGAGCCAACATGAAAGACAAGATACTCACGAATGGAGATGTATTTGCCGTGGGCCAGACCTCAAGACAAAGGAGTAAACAAGTGCACCCACATACCTCTCTAGGTGTAAACACCAGGGATTGATATTCTAAATAGGTAGCAACCACCTTCAAAAAGCCAGAAAGAGTCACTAGCCCAAGCCTCTACAGGAAAAGCCCCACTCTTTGTTCATGCCAGCTTGCTTGCTACGCATCTCGCTTCCCCATTTGTTGTCAGATTTACTCAATTTTACCTGAACAATACTTGTAATCTTATTGGGTGACCATAGTTTTGTCCCACCTCATGCTTACCTTGCAATTTCCCATTTTCCCTCTATCTTGGACCTGCCTCACCTTGTGATTTTGTGCTATAAAGGGCAAGGAAGAGCAAGGTCCTTGGCAACCTACTTGGGCCCACTTCAGTCCCTCTCTTGGACAGAAGCTTTCTTTCCCTCAATAAATATATTCTGCTCTTAACCTCCATTGTTCCTAAAATTCACTCTTTGATTTTATGTACTTATTTATTTATTGCAGTACTGGGGATTGAACTTAGGACCTTGTGCTTGCCAGGCAGGTGCTTATTCCACTGAGCTATATCCCCAGCCCTTGTTCTTTGATTTTAGAGAACATGAACTCATCCCAGATATCGTTCAGGTTGGGAGATTTTATTTTGCTGTATCAATTAGATCCTTCTAGATGTAGGCCAGATTATTGCATCATAGTGAAAAATGATGTGATCTTTCAGAGTTGATGAGACTAAATGAGGTATGATGGGAAATACAGGGTTTCCCTTCCTAAGATTTATCAAGTGAAAACACCACCTCCAAATACAATACCACCTCCTTATAATCTCTGTGTCCCTGAATAAAAGAAAGCAAAGAATAGTCTAGAGAACTTGATATTTTAAAGCATGGGAAAATAGTGTACTCCTTTTATGCTAAAGGTATAAGATCCATTAACATAATTCAATCCTTAATATGATTCAGAATTCTTGTTAAACATACAACTCTTTGGACCTCATCCTTTGAGAATCATTCTTAGAGTATGTTGAGGTGGGCTCTGTCCTTCTCAGTTTCAGAGCCTTTGAAAAAAAATTTTTGATAGATCTAGATCTAGGAGTTAAAAACTTGGGGCTCTGTATTGGAACAGAGTAGCTGACTGTGATAACCAAGTGGTTGCTACCACCCACCTTGAAGGTGTTGCACGTTTATGTTTCATTGACTATCTCTTAGTAACTCAGACAACTGTTGTTGGCTAAGTTAGACAAGATAAGAAGTTAACTTGTTAAATTTTTCCCATTGAGAATTTTCTCAACCCAGACAAATGAGTGGAATTTTTTTAGATTTTTAAGATATGTACATGTTTGTGATACATAATGAATACATTCATGGTGGGTAATTAATACATATACTGTAACATCATATTTTAGCTTCTATTCCCCTACTCGTCCCTCCCTGCATCCCCTCTCTCCCTCCTGTGGAGGATTCTAATTCTTTGATTAGAATGCATTGAGAACACAGCAATTTGTTATTTGTTAAAGTTTCTTAAGATAAGACTTCAATTTACAGCCTGAATTAGCCTTGAATTTACAATCCTCCTGTCTCAGCCCCTTGAGTACTGGGATTACAGGTGTGTGTTGGAGTACATGTAGAGAAGGATAATCCTTTAATTATCCTTGCTAAAACATTTGGTATCCACCCATTTGTACTAGCTATGCCCTTGGTTCTTTTTCAATAAAAGCTGACTGAGATTGATATTCTGAGCTGCAGTCCAAGAGGCTGTAGCCCCCTGATCCTAGAAGTTTGTCTCTCTTGTATTTCTTTTTTCTCTCACTTTCTTATTCATCCGTGGATACCTCGTTCTTGGGACCTGTTCATCCTGGACAGAAATGGATCATAGACTAACATATCCCTAGATACCTTTCCTATCTGCAAAGGTCTACCTCTCTATTTCCTATCATCTATCTTTTAATTTTTTTAAAGGTAATAAAAAAACAATAAAAATAATACAGAATTTCAAAACAAGTTGACAGGAAATTAACAATGGTTCTTATATTGTATATTGTTATCTTCAAAGTAGTTGTTCAGATTTCCAGATATAGGCATGTAAAACTGATCATACAATATAAACACTAACTGTTCCTTTCAATGAACTAATAGAAATTGGTAGGACAATTACCCCAGTTAGCTTATGTATCTATACTTCCTTCTTTTCTCCTTTCCCCCATCCCAATTGTTCTTTTCCTTTTGAGTAGTTTCTTTCCCTCTCACAATACCTATTGTACTGTTTGGATATTATTTACTCTTTCAGGTGCTTATACTAGGGAGACAATACAATGTTTACACATGCGAGTCTGATTTATTTCACTTATGGTCTCTAGTTGCATACATTTACCTATACCATCCTTGAGTCTATCTTTCTTTATAGCTGAGTAATACTCCATTGTATAAAAATGCTGTATTTTTTTATCCATTCCTTGGTTGATGGGCATTTGGGTTGTTTCCAAGATTTAGTTATTACAAATTGTGGTGCTAGAAATGCACAAATATCATTGTGATATGATGTTTTTAATTCTTTTGGGAAAATACTCAGAAGTGGAATATCTGGTTGAGTGGGACCTCTGATCCTAGTTTTTTGATGAATTTCCACACTGATTTCCACAGTGGTTGCACCAGTCTACACTCCTGCCAACAGTGGAGAAGGATTCCTTTTTCCCCATAGCCTTGCCATTGTTTGTTATTGGTTGATTTCTTGATGATAGCCTTTCTTTCTGGGCTGAGATGAAATCTCAGTGTTGTTTTGATTTGCATTTCTTGGATGATCAATGATGTTGAGCATTTTTTCATGTATTTATTTGCTCTTTGTATTTCTTCATCTGAGAAGTGTGTATTAATCACAAATGGCCATTTTTGGATTGAGTCTGAATTTTGGGAGTCTGCTTTTTAAAAAATTCTTTGTATTTTCTAGATAGAAGTCCTTTGTCTGAGGGACAGTTGGCTAAATTTTTTCCGCAGTTTGTGGGTTTTCGTTTCAGTCTGTTGGTGATTTCTTTTGATCTGTAAAAACTTTTTAATAAGTTGTGATCCCAGCTGTTGATTCTTTGATGTATTTCCCATGCAGTTTGGTTTTTGTTCATGAACATTCTGCCTACCCCCACGTCTTTAAGATTTTTACCTATTTTCTCTTCCAGTAGATTTAATGTTTCTGTTTTAATATTTAGATCTTTGATCCATTTTTATTTTAGTTTAGTGCATGGGTGTAGTTTTAGTCTTCATGTGGACAGCCAGTTTTTCAGCACCATTTATTAAAGAGGATATCTTTCTTCCAATGAACCTATTTGGCTCCCTTATGAAAGATAAGGTGACTGGATATGTTTGTGGTTGTGGCTGCATCTTCCAGTCTGTTCCATTGATCCTCAGGTCTGTTTTTTTGGCTGGTACCATTCTGATTTAATCACAGGAGTTTGGTAGTATAATTTCAAGTCAAGGATTGCAATGCCACCTGACTTGTCTTTGTTGCCCGGGCTTGCTTTTGCTGTTCTGGGTCTCTTCTGGTTCCAGATAAATTTTAGGAATGTTTTCTCTAGTTCTGCGAGGTATGCTAATGGTATTTTAATAAGGATTGCATTAAATCTATATAACAGTTTTGGGAATCTTGCATGATACCACTACATCAGTGGTACTGTTATAACAATTTTGGGAGTATGGCCATTTTCAATGTTGGTTCTTCCTATCCTTGAGCAAGAAATATCTTTCCATTTTCTGAAATCCTCTTTGATCTCTTTTTACAGAGTACTATAATTTTCAATGTATAGAGCTCTTACTTCCTTTGTTAGATTGATTCCTAAGTTCCTAAGTGTTTTATTGTTTTTTATGCTACTGTGAAGGATGTGATTTTCCTAATTTCTCTTTGTCATCTACCTTTTATTTTGTTCTTTAAATTATTTGTATTTTGGATTTCTTGTATAAGAGAAACCATGCATGAAAGAACAATCTTAAAGCAGAGAATTACTGACAGTGGATGTGTGTATGTGTATACATACATGTGTGACATACAATAGTGTGTGCATAATTACACTGTTATATATACACACAGGTACACTAGACTTTTTCATAAGAGTTCATAATCAGAAGGTAATTCTAGAGTGCTACCAGGTTTGAGGGCAGTAGAGTCTCCTGGAAGTGGTTTCTAGGTTCTTTCTGTTCTGAGCAAAACAGAACAATTGGTCAAGACAAGCACAGATGGTAGCAAAATTTTATTAAAGGTAGGAAAAGAAACAGTTTCTATAGGATGAGTTTGGGCTCAATAACTGTAGAAAGAGAAGTGTACCCTACAGCATGAAGGGGGACCACCATGCAAGAGAGGACACAGTGGAAAAACTCAGTGGGGGCTGTCCTTTTGTATCACTCCCTCCTCAGGCTGCCATCAGGGCTAGGCCATCCTATCAAAAACCTGCTCTCGCTCCGGGGAGAAGTCCGGGATCTTGTCTGCCTCCTTTCCCAGCCGGGATTAGCCACTCCACACCTTCCTGACCCAGGAGGTTTGTTGTTTGTTTATTTATTTGATACCTGGCTTGTCAGAAAAGCTTCTTGCCCTGTGTGAATGAAATAATTTGAAAAACAATGGAAAAATGAGATAAAAATTAGGATTTTCAGCACAGCGGGGAACTGTGGGGAAAGAATGGGGAAAGTCCCATTCTTTCTCAGGTGTTTTAATGCCCTGCCTGACGTCCCCACCAGGTGGTCATTAGCCCATATGTAAACTTCTGAAGGGATGGGGACATCCTGTGAGGTCACTTGTTCCACTTTTGTTATCATTCCCTTAGAGATTTCTTCCTTACATTGGCAGGAAATCCATATCCTCTAGTATTAAATTAGTGTCTGTTTCTTTAATACAGGTATTTTTCTATTTTGGTATATTTTCCCCATATCCTTTAATCTTCAACTCCCTGTGCCTTATGTTTCAGGTATGTCACATGCAAGTGGCATATGACTAGATGTAAAAAAAAATCTCTGCAACAAAGTTTTACTTGAAATAGAATGTACTCTATGATAATTACATTTGAATTTATTTCTACTACCTAAAGTTTCATTTCTACTACAAATGGTTTCCATTTGTCTCATTTTTTCTGTTTTGACTTGTTTTATTTTTTATCTTTAAAACTGCATTTCTTCTTTCTCTATCTTTGTTTATATTATTTTTGGAAAGTTTAACACTATTTAGATTTACTAATAATTTTATTGATTTATTTGTTAACATTTCTTCTTGTATTTCAGTCCAATTTGAGCTCATTACCAGAAACACAACCCTTAGTATTAGCATTAGAGAACATCTCTTGGTATTAGATTGTTTCTATTTTTGAGGAAATATCTTTACTTCACTTTGATTCTGGGTTTTGTTTTGTTTTGTTTTGTTTTTGAGGCAGGGTCTCACCATACACTTCAGGATGGCTTTGAATTCACTGTGTAGTCCAGGCTGGCATCCAATTTGTGGCAATCTTTCTGCCTCAGCCTCCCAAGTGTTGGGATTATAAGTGTGAGCCACACCACCACACCTGCCTCCTTCACTTTGATTCTTGAATGAGTTTCAGTGAGAATACAATCTTAGATTAATAGTTGTGCTGGGTGTGGTGGCTCACACCTGTAATTCCAGCACTCAGGAGGCTGAGGCAGGAGGATCATTTCAAATTCAAAACCAGCCTGTGCTACAAAGTGAGCTCAAGGCCAGCCTGAACTGCATAGCGAGACCCTGTCTCAAAAAAGACAAAAAAAAAAAAAAAAAAAAGATTAATAGTTATCTCAGCATATTGAAGAAACCATTTCTTGGCTTCTATTGTCACTGTAGAGAAATCAGCTTTCAAACAAATTTTTATTTGTTAACCAGTTATCTTTCTTTTTGGATGCTTTTTTAAAAAAACTTTTCACTTTGAAATAATTGCATGTTCACAGGAAGCTATAAAAATGGTACAAAATACAAAAAGGGCCTTTGGACCCTTCCCCTCAGTTTTCCTCATTACATATTTTTTTCTTTTCTTTTTTTTTTTTTTTTGCAGTACCAGGGATCAAACTCTTCATTACATCTTACACAGCTGTAATATAGCCAGGCATAGTGTCACCCAGCCTCCTGGCAGTCAGGAAGGCTGACAGAGGATGGTAAGTTCAAGCCCAACCTGGACAACTTATCAAAACCCTGTCTAAATAAATAAATAGGATGGAGAATGTAGCTCAGTGCAAAGGTCATGGGTTTAATCCTCAGTACAAATAATAACAATAATATTAATATTGGTACATAGTATATATTTAGTAATTCTATGCCACCTTTCACCTGTATAGGTTCCAGTAAGCACTTCGAGTTTCAAAACTACTCCATCACCAAAAAGATAAAAGACTATTCCATTACCACCAAGATGCTCATGATGCCTGATAGCCTCATCCAAGGCCCCACCATCCCTAACCCCTGGCAACTACTAATCTTCTCTCCATCTCTATAATTTTATATTTTGAAGAGGTTATATACATGGAATCATACTGTATGTTATGAACTGAATTATATCCCCCCAAATTTATATGTTGGAGCCCTAACCCCAAATTTGACTGCATTTGGAACTAAGACCTTAAAGCGATAATTAAAGATAAATGAAGAGACACCAGGGACTCTCTCTCCCCCCGATCCTCTCACTATTCCTTTCCCTCCTCTGCTCTCTTCTTCTCCCTTTCCCTCTCTCTCTTGTCTACCCATTGGCAACAAAAAGGTTAAAATTCTCAGCATTGCAGTAAGAGAATATAGTAAAACTAATGCAAAACTCCACAAAATAACAAACCTCTGATATAAGACCCATTCATTTCTCCCCGTGATCCCTGACTCATCCTCTCTGGAAGCTAATGTGTATAGATTGATATCCTTATCTAAAATTTAGGCTGTCTGCTGAGGCTTGAAGAAAGGTCTTGTGAAATTGAAACATATCTTTAGACGTAATGCAGATGCTCTCAGAAGATCTACAAAGAGCCAGATGACCTGGAAGAAGATGTTCTTAGATAATTACATTTGCTGCCTAGAACCCGTTCTCCACATCCTCAAACCCTTACAAAAACCCCCATCTCCCACCCTGGTGGTGCAATCCTCTCTTGGAACTCACCCCTGTCCTTACTGACAGTGTACTCTGACCTGAATAAACTCTGTTCTTTGTCTTACCTTGCCTTGGCAAAGTATCTTATCACTCTTTATGCTGCCTTGCATGATCTATCCCAGTCCACCCCCATGGAGGGACACAGTGACCAAGCAATGACTTTCTGCAACCTGGAAAAGGGCCCTTACCAGAAATCACCACTGCCAGATATTCACCAGGGACCTAAAGCATCCAGAACTGTGGGAAAATAAATTTCTATTATTTAAGTCACTTAGTCTATGGTACTTAGTTAATGGCTACCTACATGGTCTAATATATTGTATGTGAACCTTTTGAGACTAACCTTTTTCCAACTCAGCATAACATTCTGGAGATTATTAAAGTTGTATGTTATTACAATAGTTTGTTCTTTTTTATTATTGACTAATATTTCAGATGACTACTTTTAAGAGCTTTGATTTGTGTTTGGTATTCTGTAGATTAGCTAAGATTTGTCTAGGTAAATTCTGTAATTTTCCTTTTTAAAATCTTCATGAGACTCTTCTGCTTCTCTCATTAACCACTTCTACAAATTAGCCATTATCTTATCTGGTATTACCTCTATTTCATTTTCTCCATTCCTTCTGGAACTCTGACTAGATAAGATATAAATTACATGTTCTTGCCCTATCCTCAGTGACATTGAACTTACATACTTTCTCTTTCTCTGTGTTGCACTCTGGATCAGACCTTCAGATTTTTGTTCTGGTTCTGTGATGTTAATCTTGATTATCAATTTGATCTGCATGAAGGATGCTTTAGATTAGTAAAACACATTTCTGGGTATGTTCGAGTGGGCCATGGGGGCATGGTCTTGGAGACTATATATGACACCCGGCCCCTTGTGCTCTGTCCCTTTCACCAGTCTCTGTTTCCTGGCCACCATGGGTTGAGCGGTTTCCTCCACCGTGCCTTTCCACCACACCACTGTGCCTTGGAGCAAGCTGACCGTGGGCTTACATATCTGAGTTGTGAGCCAAATAAACCTTTTCTCCTTTAGGTTCGGTCTCTCAGGTATTTTGTCCCAGCAATAACAACAAAAAGCTGAATGGTATAAGTTCACTTGTAATTTCCAGGAATCTATCTGTTGAGTTTTTAATGTTTTTGCTTTTATAACAACTTTATTATGATATTATGCACCTACCAAAGAGTCAACTCTTTAAAAGTGTACAAATATACTAACTTTTGGTATATTCAGGGATGTGCATCCATTACCACTAACACTGACCAGAATATTATCATTGTCCCGGAAATTAACCCCTTATTCATCCTTAGATACTGCCCAGTATTCTCTCCTCACAAGCCCTGGAAACTACTAATCTACTTTCTGTCTGTGTCAATTTGTTTACTCTGGCCATTCCATATACATGGAATCCTAGAATATGTAGCCTTTGTATCTGGTTATTTTTTTCATTTCATTATGTTTTCAAGATCAATCCATGTTGGATCAGCATTTCATTCCATACTATTGCTCGTAAGACTGCGCTGTACACATTCCACAGCACCCTTGTTAACCATTCATTAGTTGGTAGACATTTGAGTTGTTTCTACTTTTGGGATGTTATGAATTACACTGCTATGAACATTTGTGTACAAGTTTCTGTGAACATATGTTTTCAATTCGCTTGGTTATATACATGGGAGAGTTACTGGGTAATATGGTAAGTCTATATTTAACCATTTGAGGGACTGCCAAATTATGTTCCAAAGTGGCTAGATGATTTGACATTCCCACGAACAGTTTGCAAGGTTTCCAGTTTTCCTACATCTTTGCCAATACTTACTATGTCCATCATTTTATTATAGTCATCCTAGTGGGTGAGAGCTGGTAGTATCTCATTGTGGTTTTGATTAGCAATTTACTGATTACTAATGATGTTAACTATTATGTGCTGAATCCCACTTGTGTATTTCCTTGGAGAAATCTCTAGTGAAATTCTTTGTCCATTTTTTTTTTTTTTTTTTTTTGTGAGACAGGGTCTCGCTATGCAGTTCAGGCTGCCCTTGAGCTCACTTTGTAGCCCAGGCTGGCCTCAAACTCACAACGATCCTCCTGCCTCGGCCTCCCGAGTGCTGGAATTATAGGCATGTGCCACCATGCCCAATTTCCTTTGTCCATTTTTAAGTTAGGATGTCTGTTTACTGCCCAATTACAGTATAAGAGGCTTTTATATAGTCTGGGTACAAAACCTTTTATCAGTTATATGTGCTATAATTTCTCCCAGTTTTAAGGTTGTTCTCTTCTTCCTCCCCCTCCTCTTCTTCCTTCTTCCTCCTCCTCATCCTTCTTCCTTAAAGATCAGTAGTAATGTGCTTTTATCATTCTTGATTTTAGTTTTCTTTCTTTTTCTCTTATTTCTTTCTCCTTTCCCGGTCCCCAACCCAGGGCCTTGTGCATTTTTTTTTTTTTTTGGTCTTTTTTATCCTTTGGTCTTTTTTTTGAGACAGGGTCTCACTGTGCAGTTTAGGCTGATCTTGAACTCACTTTGTAGCCCAGAGTGCCCTCAAACTCACAGCTATCTTTCTGCCTCAGCCTCCCAAGTGCTGGGACTACCAGGGTGCGCCATCATGCCCAGCTAGTAAGTATTCTGAGTTATACTCCCAGCCCCTTTTCTAACCTTTAAAGTAGACTACTATGTGCTTTTTTCTTTTGTTTAAATTATAGGCATTTATAGGCATAAATTTTCCTGTTAGCATGGCCTTGAGGGGGTTAGGGGGTTACTGAAGATTGAATCCAGAAGCTTGCTTGTGCTAGGCAAGTACTCTATCGCTGAGCCACGTCCCCGCCCCTTTTTGTTTTATTTTGAGACAAGGTCTCACTATGTTGCCCAAACTGTCCTTGAACTCGTGATTCTCCCACCTCAGCCTTCCCGGCAGCTAAGGTTGTAAGTGTACTGCCAAGCCCAGCCCTTACCCTGCCTGTGAATCCCATGAGCTTGGGAACATTGTGGTTCCATTTTGTTCCTTTCAAAGAACAGTGTTTTCTAACTTCCCCTGCGATGTTTCTTTGATCCTTTGGTTATTGATAGAACCGAGACCCACATGGAACCAGACCAGACCTTCTGACACGAGAGAAGTCTTTATTGTGGGGAGTGGCATTGCGGGGGGGGGCGGGTAGCGGACCAAGGCAGCAGCCAACCAAGCAAAGCGTGGGCTTTTAAACTCTTTTTCAGCGAGGGGAGCAGGTGTCCCCGAGCCAGAATAGCGTGAGGGGGAGGAAGGTGGTGGTGGTGGTGCCCGTGGGCCAGAACAGTCCGAGCAGGGTGGGTTGGGCCAGAACAATCCGAGTCAGGTGAGCTGAGGTGAGCTGTTCATCAGGGTCCTGCCAAAGAGGATGAGGACAGGTTTGGCTTTTGTGGCCGAGGGGAAATGAAGTGGAACAAGGAAGGGAAGGAGAGAAATATTGAGTTAAAAGTTTTCCCACGAGGGGGGCTGGCTGCCTTGTGACTTACCAGTTATGTAGGAGTATATTATTTAATTCCACACATTTGTGAATATTCTAAATTCCTTTTGTTACTGATTTCTAAGTTCACTTCATTTTGATCAGAGAATGTATTTTGTAAGATTTCAACATTGATTATTAGATTTATTGGGGCTTATTTTATGACTTAGCATATGATCTATCCTGAAAACACACGATGTATACTTAAAGAGAATGGAAGAATGTACATTTTGCTGTCACTGGGTGGAATTCTCTGTGTGTGCCTATTGAGTCTAGTTGGTTTATAGTATTAACTCATCTATTTTTTAATGATCTTTTATCTGGTTCTTGAAATATTATTGTATTTTTCATTTCTTTTCTTTTTTTTTTTTGGTACTGGGAATTGAACTCACAACCTCGCACTTACCAAGCAGGTGCTGTGTCCCTGAGCTATATCCCCAGCCCTGTATTTTTCATTTCTAGAACTTCTTTTTGGTCCCAGAAAATTATACTTGGTTATTTTCAATTATCACTCTTTCTCTAATTATATTTTGACTTCCATTTTTAAATTTCTGTATGCAGACTAAACAAACTTATTTTATATTTAGTATTGAGAATTCCAATAACTATGGCCTGTGTAGATTGAGCCACCGCCTGCTAAGTTGCACGGTTGTTACTTTATTGTCTTGTATATTCTGTAACACATAACAGAGAGCTTCTAGCCTTTGAGACTTTGTGGAAATTCTTTGTGCCCTGACTTTAAGGTATAATATATTCTTTCATAAAAGATTTGGCTTGATTCTGTGGATGCCTGAAGCTACTTTAAGTTTTCAAACTGAAGTTTTTAAAACCTCATAGGTAGTTTGAATTCAGGCCTAAGCCCATTGCTGTAATCCTGCTGAGGACTTTATGTTACGAGGGCATTTTTTTTTTTCTTTTTTTCCTCCAGTCAATGCCAATGTTAATACAGGCAAGTTTCCATGCTTTTTCTCAAAGGTGTGTTTATTTGTAGGCTATCATTACACTGACATTATGCCCCTTGGAGTTCCCAAATTGATGTAGGCATCTCCTTTTAGATCTTGCACTTTGGACAGGCTTTAGAGTTTAGCCTTTTTGTCATACCCTGAAGGGACATCCATTGACAACTCAAGGCAGCTGGGGTTGAGCAGAAGGCCTCTAGGTGAGAGCCAACTTCAGGGCTATCTTTCTTGCCCAGATTTCAATTATCATTCCATTTTTTTTCCTGGCAGTTGTCCTTATTCCTTGTAAGCTCAATGATGCATTTATAAATACATACATTTCAAGTTCTTCTTCGGCAGTTTTAGTTGCTCTCTGGGGAAGAATTGTTTAAGGTACATTCTATTCAGATGCGTTCAGTCTCCTTGTTTTATATTATTGTTTAAGCCATCCTTTTTTAAAAGTTGATCTACTAGTTCTTAGAATAGCACTGTATGTTTTAATTCCTAGGACTCCATTTTGGCTTTTAAAAGTATGCTGAAAAGCTGAGCATGGTGGTGCATACCTGTAAGCCCAATTACTTGGAAGACTGAGGTAGGAGGATCACAAGTTCAAGGCCTGTGTGTACAATTAGCAAGATTTTTTTTTTAAAGAAAAAAGTACACGTGGTTATTTGTAAATAGCTCTTTTTCTCCAGATAGTGACTCAGGATAGCAGTAGTATACAGAGTACAGCATGCATGACATTGGCATAGAACATATGGTCCTGTGTTATCAGTTATTCCTCAGAAACACAGCAGGTTATCCAATATGGAGAAAAGAGCACAAGAATAAGTTACCACACCGGACTTGCACCTTTATGTACCTCCTAGTCTGAAAGATACTGCTTCCTAAGGAGGTGCTCGGGCATAACCCTTCCTACTGTCTACGTTAAGCACGTCCATTCTTGCGTCCATCCAGCATCTAGGATACCAAGGTGTCAGGTGAGGCAGACCATTCCCAAAGCAGAAGGAAGCAGAAAGGTCCAACGTCTAAGCACAAACAGCAGTAACAGGGTGCCAAGCTGGAGTTCCGGGGCAGATGGACAGTCTGACGAAAGAGAAGTTAAGTATGAAAGGCAGAGAGAGACCATAGCCATAGAGATAGTTTTAGGGTGCCACAGGGTAGCCCTCCACTGTTTGCTCCACCTAAGGTGGCAGGTTCAATCTACTCCTGTTCTTGTGGCACAGAAATGCCAGCTGGGAGGTTGCCAACAGAGCCACACCCCCCCTTACCTCAGACTCTCTCACCCCCTCACTGCAGCCATCCAGACTGCACAAGCTTTGCCCTGTTGACTCATTATAAGCTGTTACTAAAAATATCCCAATTCTTCTAATACAAAGTCATTCTCCTACACTGTTTTTCCTTTACTTTCTTTTTCTTTTATTTTTCAGTACTGGGGATTGAACCCAGAGCCCTGTGCATGCAAGTCAAGTACTGTACCACTGAGCTATACCCAACTCCCCCTCTCCGATGCTAATGGGATGGGTTTTTGTTTTGTTTTAAATCTGAAGTGCATAAATACACACACTAGATTTAGTCTGCCACTGTAATACAGCAAGACCTTTTGGTTCTGAGTCTGTCTTCATTAATATTTTCTTTGTTGGCTACAAGTCATCTGCCAACTTTATGAATACTTCACTGTCTATTCTTGCAAATGTCTAATAAATTTAGCGAGATCATGGCACAAGTTTCCTTGTAAGATGATATTTTTTATTTTGTTTTGTTTATTTGCTTTTGAGACAGGGTCTCTCTGTGTAGTTCAGACTGGCCTTGACCTCACTATGTAGCCCAGGCTGGCCTCAAACTCACAGCAATACTTCTGCCTCAGCCTCCTGAGTGCTGAGATTACAGGTGTGCACTACCACACCTGGCTCTTTAAATGATACTGATGCAGCCGGGTGTGGTGGCTCACACCTGTAATCCCAGCACTGGGGGGGTGGGCTGAGGCAGGAGGACGATGGCAAGTTCGAGACCAGCCTGGGCTACAAAGTGAGTTCAAGGCCAGTCTGAACTGCATAGTAACACCCTGTCTCAAAAGGACAAAAAAAAAAAAAAAAAAAGAAAGATATTGACATTTACTCAGAACCCTTTGGATATGAGTGCTTAATTAATTATTAATCTACCTAGTTGTATCTAGAACAAATCTGCATGGTTGTCAGCTTCTCTTGTTAATAGCCTTGTTGCAAGAACATTATTGCCAACCTACCAGTACAGCAACCATCTCAAACAGAGTGAAACAAAGACAAGTTTAACAAGGTTGGGCTTGGCACATTCATTTAGGGTTTAGTGATCTCTCCTTCCTTTTACATTACTCACCAACCACCCTCACTTTATTAATCCACTCTAAAAAAAGATCCAAGATTTCCAGAAAACTCCTCAGTTGGGAATATGTCTGTGCCTTTTCTTTTGAAAATCGAAACTTTACCCTTTACCTACTTTTCCTGTTTGCTATTATTTTTCAACAAACTCTGGGGGTATGATTTTTTTATAAAGAGCAAAGGAAAAATCCTCTCTAAAGGAACTGGCAGTAGAGTGCTCAGCACTTGCAATCTCAACACACACTCATTTGCTTTCTTCTTTCCCACTTCCCCACCAGGGAAACAACCTTCTACTTAAATCCACTGAAATCATTTAGCCTACCTGGTTGTGCTCTTATCTATTATATTAAGTAGGCAGCTGTAAAAGGAGACCTAAAATGCAAGGGCTTATGCAAAATAATTTATTTCTCCCACACATACAAGCTGGGCAGGTAGCTACATAATTACAAGGACCCTGTGTTAGATATTTTCTTGTATCTGAGACAAGATGCCCAACACCCAAAGTTAAAGGAAGGAAGGTTTATTTGGCTCACAATTTGTAGAGGTTTTAGTCCATAATCAGCTGGCTGCAAGGCAGTGTGGCGTGGTTGACAGGCATTGCAGAGGAGAAATAGTTAATGCGAGGAAGAAGGTAGCAAAGCAATCAAGGGAACCATAGCCCTTTCTGTTCTTGATAGGTAGCACTCACACCATCAATCCTAGTGCCCTTGATCCTAGCATTGCATCGTGAATCAATCCCAGCATCACACACTCTAGATCCAGCCACCTCTGAAAAAGCCCCACCTGTGACTGCATGAAGCTTTGGGGGGACATCTAGAACAAGCCATAACAGACCCCACATCCTCCTTGCTCTCTGCTGTGACATTTGTAACAGGCAACTTCTGTCTCACAGCCTAAATGGCACGCCTGCTCTTCTTTTTATTGTTTTGTTTGACCCACTGAGAATACAGAAAGGAACAAAGAGGAGACAGGCTTTAATGTGAACAGCCTGAGAATTTCATACATAATTTTGACTTTTATTTCACGGGTTAAAACCTAATCACCTGGCTATATCTAGTTAAAATTGAGTACGGGAAATAATCATCTTCACTTTGTGCAGCGAAGGACCCACCATGGGTGACAAAGTCATCCTGGTCTCTGCAGGTCCTTTCTGGCTATAGCATTGAAAGTCTTGCATCTTGGGAACTCTCTTATTCCTCAGCAAACAGAGGTATTTAGTTGCCCTGTGTCTAGCTAAAATTTATAGGTTCTAAAGAAAGAAGTGATATTCGTGGACTACTAACTCTCTTTTTTACTCTCTAATTTGTCTTGTGAAGATGCTATTTCTTCCTGCTGTGGGACTGCTCTTTCTCGTTTGGGCCGTGCTATATTTCTCCTGGAAACCAAAGATAAAAGTAGAATAGGTGTTAGAGCGTAACGTTCACTGCCATTATCTGTCAACATTGTCTGTATTTTCCATTCTCACTTCTCTTGAACATTTGTTTAAGTCCCTCTTGATGACCCTGGCATTTACCAAAACTCAGATAACTCACAAAAGAATATGTAAAACGATAAATAAGAGCATAAGTAGATAGTTAACATCACTATTAATTGGGAAAATACTAATTAAACCTGCAGTAAGACACTATGACACATCCATTAGAATGACTAAAAATTTATTTTTTAATTTTAAAGACAAAAGAATGGAGACATATAAAGCAGAATAACACATAAACAATACAGGAAATACAATCTTACATAGAATATAGTAGGGAATTAGCACTGGATGTTGTATAACATAATGTTATCTTCACATTAGTTAACACATAAACATTAAAGGAAATACCAAATTATAGAGAAGATAGTAGGGAATTAGTACTGGATGCTGTATTACATAAAGTTATATTCACATCTGTTAACACAAAAACAATAAAGGAAATACAAAATTATAGAGAACATAGTAGGGAATTAGCTCTGAATGCTGTATCACATAATGTTATCTTCACATTTATTGCTCAGTTATACAGATCATGGCTCGTTTGATTAATCAATTTCCTCCACCCTCATCTCTGTTGTTTTACCACCCAATCAGTCATCTTCCCTGTGATAATAACTGTACTTTTGGGTTTATTTACACCCTTGGACTCTCACCTTGGGAAGAGACATAGCTGCTTCAAATTATGCTATAACATATATGGGTGTACACAAATTGCTATGGCAGGAGGTGGAAAAGCACCCATGCTCATAGATAGTAGATAGGCAGGGAACTGGGTTCACTATGGTCAAGCCCCCACTGACAAGCCCTCAAGGCCATCGGGGATCCAGTCAAGTCAGCGAGGTTACCCAGTGAACCACTAAGCTTCACCCCGATACATGGCATCTGGAGGTCCAGTCGAGTCCTCAGGGTCTCCCACACAGACCTCTGGGATCTGCCCAGGCTGGGCTCTGCTGGGGCCCGGTCGAGTCCATGGTGTCGCCCCAAGCGGATCTCCAGGCTCTGCCCCATCTCCGTGCTACCAGAGGCTGGGTGAAGTCCATGGGGTCGCCCCCAGCAGACCACCTGGCTCGGCCCTGAGAATGACTAAAAATTTAAAAGTCTGATAATATCAAATATTGGTGAGAATCGCTACAACTGACATTCTCGTAAGTGGCTGTTGAGTTTATAAAACTGCACACCACTCTGGAAAACAGCTTGGCAGTGTTTAACAAAAGTAAGCATATATATGACTCAGCCATTCTACTCTTAGTGGAACTTGCCCAAGAAAAATGAAAGTTCATGTTTATATAAAGACATGGTCACATAGTCTTTTCATAGCAACTTTATTTGGAATAGTATAAACCTATAAACAACTTAAATGTGTCAAGAGGCCAATAAATAAACAAATTGTGATATAGTCATACACTAGGATACTGTTCAGCAACAGAAGGCCCAAATCACTCATGCTTGCAAGAGCATAGATGAATCTCAGAATCACTACACTGAGAGAAATAAACTAGGAGGGATAGATTACACAGGAACATAGGAAACTTTCAAGGGTGATGAAAGTTTATTTATTATCTTGATTTATGAATTTGTACCAGAGTAATTTTTAAAAAAGAAAGCAAACTGCGTTTGGCAAAACTAAACTATAGTGTTAAAAGTCATGTTAGTGGTTAGCCTAGGTGGGGTTGCAGTGGTTTGGCACCTAATGATTGAAAGAAATCATAAAGATTTTCTCAGGATGTTGGCAGTGTTTTGTGTTTTGATTTGGATGCTGGTTACATGGGTGTTCACTTCGTGAACATGAGCAGTACATTGTGACTGAAGTGCTTTGAGCTATGTGTGCTATAGTTCAGTGAAGATGGTTACTTAAGAAAAAAATAAAGTGCCATATCCATTTGTGCATTGTTCCTCCTGATGTCTTCCTTACACATCTGTCTAACCTTGCCAGATCTTCCTCTGTTCTGCTCCCTCCTTTCCATCTTCCACGTGTTTAAAAAAAGCTGACTGCATATTACAGCCTTCAGAGAATGACAATTTTTGTGTTCTGCCCTTATTTTCTTGCTAGAAAAATGTATTATATTTAACGGTGTTTTTCCATGTTACCTGATTGGATTCTAAAAGCAAATTTAAGATTGTAGACTTGTAGCTGACAGTGCAAAATGGATCTTTAAAAGTGAAAATTTTTTCTTTAGACACAAGTTGGCTGTCTAAACTGCCTTAAACTGACAGCATAACCACTACTCCCTTCTCTCTTCTACTCAGATAAGGTTGGTTTCTAGGGAAGGAAAGAAGTCAAGGATGGCCTGGGAATGGAACAGTAGGAAAATGTTCTCTATCATCTCATTGCCTTCCCTGTCCCCTCTTGCTTCCTATAAAAACCCTACCACACCTAATTACAAAGAGATGACAACTTGAGGGACTATGAAGCCCCCTCATCTCCTCAGAGCTGGCTTTGCCAAGCCTCCTGTGTTTTGGGGTTAAGCAGTGATCATATAGATCTAAATGGCCAGTATCAGTCTTTGAACTCCTGGAGAGCAAGTGCTGGTTGATCACCAGCACAGTTCCTAGCACATTCTATGTCCTTGAGAAATATGCACTGACTTCATAAAGGTTGCTGCATGTTTTCTTGCTAAGCTATCTGATATACATTTCTCTTGACATAAGGAACCTGTATGTCATATTCTACATTAGCGGTGTTTTTGCAGCCCTGAGGATCAAACTCTGCCCTTGCACATGCTAAACAAGTGAGCTGCACCTCCGCTTCCCTTATTCTGCTTTTGAACCCCATCATACCAGTCTTAGTCAAAGCTGAACTTACCTTACTGGCCGTGGCCTGGACATTAAGGAAGCTGAGGCCATAAGCACTTTGTTCCTCATCTCCCCTCACCAAGAATCTTCTGCTCTCTTATTCTTCGTTAGACGCCATCCTTGTTTTTGTTCAACCCTCTTCTACATTGTGTGTGAAAAATCTCTCAAGTACTGTTTCAATTTTTCTCATGTATACATAAATTATTTTTTGTTTAATATTAAGATTTGTCACCAGAATACACATTTTTCTCAGCTGCACATGGGACTTTCTCTAAAATAGACCACATTCTAGCCCGTAGAGCATACCTACCTAAATGCAAAAGAATTGAAATTATCCCATGCATGTTACCTGACAGATCAATTTTGATTGTACTGTTCTTGTGCTACTTTGTGTCTTTTTGTTGTTTTCTTTTTTATTTGTTTTTTGTTTGTTTGTTTGTTTGTTTTTCTTTTATACTTAAAAAAATTAAGTTTTGTATGGTGGACATTTGAATCATTTTGTTTTCATCTTTATACTTTATTTAGAAATCAAAACAAAATTAACATACAAATTTATATACAAATTTGTTAACATACAGATTTCTGTCCAAATTACTCTAGTGGCATAATAAGAAGTATGTATCTGGTCTCTACTCATCAGTTCCTGAGAACTGAATAATTCCAAATTAATTAACCCTGCACTGAGCAGATCAAACCTAGCCCTTGCTCACAGATTTCAGGCATGTTTTCTCCTACTGAAATATATCACCAGCCCATAAACTTCTGCATTTAAAACTCATAAACTGCTGAGTGATAGAAGCAATCTTTGGTATAATATTTGATGTTACTCTGAAGTTCCTGCCTTTCTATGTGTTAATAAGATGACTAGTGGTTGGTAGACCTTAGACAGCTTCAGGAAGGCTGCTAGTTGCTGCAGGAATCAATCATGTGATTCCAGGTTGGGACATTCAGTCCTACCCACTTACCTTCTTCAATGAAAAAGGGGCTGGAGACTGAGTTCAAACAAATGACCAATTATTTAATCACTCATACCCCTATAATAGAAGCTCTATAAAAATCCTAAACAATGAAATTTAGAAACTTCTGGTATGGTGAATAGATCCTTGTATAAGAAAAGTGGTATACAATAGGAACAGGTTCTCCTGTGCTCAGCACTCTCTTTATGTCCTGTGTCCTCTATCCATGTAGGATCCTTTCCGTTAAGGATATGTGGATAAGCAAATGTAAATGCATGTTTCCCTGAATTATGGGAGCTGTGAGAACAAATTATCAAACATGAAGAAGAGATATGAAAACCCCCAATTGATAGATGGTTGGTCAAAACTACAGATGACATCTTAGGGCAGATGACTAGCATCTGAAACAAGGGCAGTTTTGTGAGACTGAGCCCGTAACATGTTCGATGAATGTTAAGTCTAGGTAGATGACATCAGAACTGCATTGAATTGAGTGTACCCAGTTGCAGTTTGGAGAACTGAAAGAACTGATTGTTAGTGTGGGACAAAAACCCAAATAGACAGCTTGCAAAGATGTCACTTATATTCTTAGACATTCAGCATCCTGCCTAATAATTTACAAATGCTAAAATTTCTTTCTGATCTCTTTTAACCAGTGCCACTTGTCTTTTTGTAAATCAGCATGTCTACATCTGCAAGTGGATCTGATATAAGATTCATCCAACTCCATCCGATCTCAGAAGGAGGCACACGGCCTTTACATTGCCTGGATCAATCTATCTATCCATCTATATCTGTATCTATATCTATCCTCTACGTATCTATCCTGTGTTTCTTTCCCAGAGGGTCCCCCCCGCCAGAGGATTTCATAGATTCTAATTCAGTTGTGATTTTCCAGTGCTATATTGATTCTTTACTTTCTTTTTCTTCGCTACTACTTTTTGGTTCTAGCCAACATTTTGATTCAGGTTTTAGTCCTAATCATTTCCTCAGAATCTCACATTTCTGAGGAGTGTATTATTTCTTATAAAATATCTAGGAACTGTTCTTCCTTTCAAATGACTTCAGAACAATATAAAATTGCTCTATGACAAGGAAAATATGAACTCAGAGGCATGAATATGCCCTTTAAGAAGAGAACAGACTTTTGATTAAGAGACAGAGAGGATACCATCTCATGAGTCTTCGTTTATTCGGATACAGTAAATTGACTGTGCTTGACAGTGTTTCCAGTGCTCCTGAGTAACAGGATTCACTTCAGAACTGGCCTGGGTGGAACCAAGATCAAAGGTCTGGGCAGACAGCATTTTTTTATGCTCTGGTTTTTCCTCCTGGATTTCATTCACCTTTTGCTTACAGTCACTCAGCACCCAAGGAGATAAGAATTCTCTCAGTGAAAGAGCCTCACTTTATCGTTCTAAACAAAGCACTAACTTCCTGGCAGATGCATCTAAGCTTGGGAAAAATGTTAGATGAACATGATAGAGGTAGAAGACTGTGGAGTGTCTCCTGGCTTGAATCTGGCTCTGAATGTGTAGTGGCTTCCTGTGTTTGCACAAGCGTGAGAAAATGAGAGCCATATACAGGTAGATGCTGAGATAAAAGTGGACAAAGAACTTGTTTCGGTTGTCCTTGAGGCTTGCTCTGATTCACCTTGGATGGAGTATTTACTACAGCCAAAATATTCTTGCTCAATGGCATATTATCTGAGTAATCAAAAATTCACACGTCACCCTTAGCACTGTCAGCACCACCACCACTGGGGGCCCGGTTACTACAGGCCTTCTTCAGGCACTGGACATTCAGGAAAGCAGGATGAGGTCTGATCCTTTAGCCCCACCAACCTGAATTTGGATGCCCAAGTGGAAGGGAGGAGAGGAAAGAGGGCAGCTCAACAGATAATTCAAAGGTGGAAGTAGTACCTGGTTTCTCCAGACTGTGCCCAGGTCACCCTGGGAAGTCAGATCATCAACATCTACAAAAAGAAAAATGAGAAGTGCAGTTTACAAGCTTTATTCAGACCCTGCCCTTGTTTTCAAAGCCCATCAGCTGTTCCCATTTCAAGAGCAAGCTTATCCTTTGCTCCAACCATCTGTCTCACGTTTCCCACCTCCATAGCAATAATAAACCTTTTTTTTTGAGTTCTCAGGTACTGACTCATTTTATTGCATAACAATGCTATGAGGTAAGTATTATTGTTGCATCCTTGTTGTATAGGTAAGAAAACGAAGCCATAAAGTGTGTAAGTACCATTTCTGCTTCCTTCAGCTGGCAAGTAGTAGAGTGATACCACAGCCTGGAAGTGTAGCTCTAAAGCTGCTCAGTAGAAAGACCCACATGCAGGTCTACATTCAGTGAGCTCAACCAAGGCCTGCTATGGGCTTCATGTTCTCATGCATCTCTCATAGTCTTTAGCTCTTTTTTGGGTGCCTCTTCATTAGTACTTCTCTAAGTTCATAGATGGTAGATCAATCTCATACATGTATGTCTTAAGAAGTCCACTAAACTATAGTAAAAAAAAAAAAACAAGGAATAGCTTCGCCCACGGGGACAAACAACATGAAAGTGACAATGGATGAGAAAAGTTTTTAAATAATTGGGCAGAAAAATGTGAAGAGAACTAATTTAAGAAATCTCAGAAAGAGACTTCAGACAGGTGTTCCAATAAGCAAGAAGCGAGAACTTCAAAAGGCTCCTTGTTGGTGGCCTTGAAAACCCCAGGCAAGAAGTTGTGAGCATCCAGGGTAGAAGGACCACCAACTTGTTTCTTCTTTTATATATATCCCTATCCTACACCATGTCCTTGTCACCCCCGACATAACATAGGAGTGTTAAAGGCATAAAGTACAATGGCATAGGAAGAGCCTGCTTTCTCTGTGTGTGACTTAAGGGCTGGTGCTCTGCTGTGGTCATGTTGAAATTTAAATACTATTTTTATTTGAAATTTAAATACTTTTTGAGTGAGATCTCCCACATTATCCACAACTTTTTGGAAGCCTGATGTAGAGCTGAGTTTGCACAATCTCTAAAGGATGCATTATTTCCAGAGCTGAGGTGGTGAGACAGTGTTTACCTTTGCTGCCATCCAGGGTATTTCTTCATTAATCTTCCAGAAAAAAACATCCTTTGCTACCTGTAGCTAGAATGAAGTGTTGTTTTGGAATCTGTTTTATATTTAATAGTAAACTTTTAGCCAGGCATAGTGGTGCACGCCTGTAATCCTAGCACTTAAGAGGCTGAGGCAGGACTATTGTTACAAGTTCGAGACCAGCCTGGGCTACAAAGTGAGCTCAAGGCCAGCCTGAGCTGCACAGCAAGATCCTGTCTCAAAAAGACAAAAATAAAAAAAGGAATAAACTTTTGAAAAAATGAATTATGCAGCAGTTTAAAAATAGCCTATAGAAAATTACCACATTACTTTGAATAGTTAAATGAATGACAGGAAGAAAATTCACTGAGGTTAACAGTTGGTCTTTCTGAGGGTCTCTGAGTTTTTTCTATTCAAAATTTTCTTCGATGAATATGTATTATCTTTATAATTAGGAAAAATTATTTCAAAAAGTTAAAGTGTTTTTATAAGATATGTGAGCCAGAATTAAGAAAAGAAAGAGCTTGAAAAAATAGTATTTATTAAAAATGCTTTAATATTATTATAATTGCCTAATTGTGATGTATTAAATATAGTTTTAAAATCGGTCACAAGCATTCAATAACTTTCCACTGGTTAATTTGTCTCTTTTTTACATCATAGGTGAAAAATCAAAGGAATAATGGGTCTTCATGAAGTGGTTAAAGTACTGGAGACTTAAAGAATTTTATTTTGCATTCTTTATTGTAGATATATTCTTGTTTTCATTGGCGTTGTTACTGTTTAAAGCCATCTTACAGAGGCTTTATTGGCTTTCAAACATCGTAACAGAGCTCCAGCCTGTTGAACAGGACATGACTCCCATCTGCCCTCACCTTTGCGAGCAGGCTGGTCTAAGTACTAAGTACTTAAGTTGCCCTTGTGGTTGAGGAAGGCAGAGTCTAAAGAACGCAGGACCCTATGTGACCCCATGTGACCCTGCTTGGGCTGGTGTACTTCATCTCATCTGATTATCCCACTTCTTACTAAGACTGTGTCTCCATAAAGCAGAGAAAAGAACCAGTCACAAGCATGGTACCTGTAATGCCTAAGCCTCTGCTGGCGGGCTCGGCATTGCTGTCCTGATGGCCATTCCCCACTGCTACAAACAGGCCTACAGACGCCACCCTTTACTCTGCAGCTAGGAAAATCCATGAAGGACAGAGGAAGGCTGACGACTTATGAGAAAGTGAAAATTTGGATGGAACACGATGATGTGAAGACACAGAGGGATGACAGTCACCTGCAAGCCAACAGGAAAGCAGGAACAGATTCTTAACAGCCCTTAGCAGGAAACAACCCTGCCAACACCTTGACCTCAGACTCTAACTTCCAAAACTGTGAGAAAATAAATTTCCGCGGTTTAAATCCATGGTACTTTGTGATGGCAGCGCTAGAAAAACTAATACAGGCAGTGAGAAAGTGTAAGGTTCCTATCCTTTTGGACTTTGTTTTTTCAAACAAAAATCTTTCATTATAGACATTTTCAAACATATATAAAAGTAAGGAGAATAATTATCAATACATGGAAAATGTTTTTTTCTATTGCACTTTCTCCATTTTCTCTGGATTTCCACCTATTATTTTAAAACAAATTTCAAAGATGAGATAATTTCCACCTGCAAATACTTACAAGTATATAAGATATTTTATTTTATTTTTTTTGCAGTGTCGAGGATCGAACTCAGGACCTTGCGCTTATCAGACAGGCACTTATGCCACTGAGCTACATCCCCGGCCCCTATAAGATATTTTAAAAGCAATGCCACAACAGTGTTGTCCTATCTCAAACATTAGCAATAATGCATGCCCTTTCTAGCCAATGTTCAAATTTTCCTATTGCATATAAATAGCTTTGTGTGTGTGTGTGTGGTGTTAGGTGTCAAACCTTGAGTCTTGCGCATGCTGGCTAAGTAGCCTCCACTGAGCCATAATCCCAGCCTCCTTTTTCTTTTTTCCAGGTCATCAGTTTGGTCAGAATCCTAACTAGGTTTGCAGGTTCACTTGGGTGACACCTTTGGGTACTCTTTTCAAAATTTCTTCTCCTTCTTTTTTCCTTGCTATTTATTTGTTGCAGAGACCAAGTCACTCATCCCATAGAACTTTCCAGGATTTGTCTAACTGCACCTTTGTGTCATCAATCAACATATTCTTCCTTTTTTCTTTTTCAATGTACCCTTCGATTTCCTGTTTTATTTTAAATAGATTGTGTAGGTCTAAAGGCTTGACCAGATTCAGGTTGATTACTTGATGAAAATATTTCAAATGTGGCTCTCTGAGTGTCCTGCCATACACTCTCTGGTTATATGGGGTTTTTTGTGTGTGTGATGTAAGACTGATCAGTCCACTCATGATATAATAGTTAAGTTCTTATGAGATTATAGAGACAAATGTGGGGCTGGGGATATAGCTCAGTGGCATAAGCACCTGCCTGGCAAGTGCGAGGTTCTGAGTTTGATCCTCAGTGCCGCAAAAAAAAAAAAAAAGAGACAAATGTGTTTCTGCACAATTGTCTAGAACTTTCTGAATAAATTTTAGCAAGCATAGAAAGTGACTTACAACTAATCAGATAGTGAGATCATTCCAAAGAGACCTGACTCTGGCAGTAAGATGCTCAAAGCCTTGTAGTCATTTGTGAGCTGTAAAACTCAATACTCTGGCTTTACCTTTTCCTTCAGAGATTTATTTTCATGTCAAAAGGGAAGGGTAAGAATCCTTCATCTGATCTCCAATGATAGAAGGTGCTTTTTGTAAACAAAAGAAAATTTGTATTCTAAGTCACAGTGAACCCTCCACTTGTATAAGGTGCTATTTTCTATCTGGCTCCCCAGTGACACTTGGTGGGGATGCTGGGTGTGGGGAACCAGTGTTGCCATGTTCCTCTTGCTGTTGGTTTTTCTGAGAGTTTAAAAAGAAATCTAAGCTGGGTATGGTGACACATGCCTATAATCCCAGCACTTGGGAGACTGAGACAAGAGGATCATTGTGAGCTCAAAGTCAGCCTGGGCTACCACAGTGAGTCCAGACCAGCCTAAACTACATAGTGAGACCCTGTTTCAAAAAAAAAAAAAATCTATCTCTGATCCAAAACCCTTGTGCATACATTCAGGAAAGATAAACAGGAATATCAAAAGCCCTATAACAGCAAGGAAACAATCAACAGAATAAAAAGACAGCTTAAAGAATGGGAGAAAATATTTACAAACAATATAGCTCAGAAGGATTAATAATCAAAATATATAAGGAACTCAACCATTTCAATAACAAAAGACTTCAAATAACCCAAACTTTAAAATGGGCTAAAGATCTTGTTCTTACTATTTCCTTCCTTCTGGATTTTGGTTTATATTGCTTCTGTTTTTTCCACTTTCTTACACTGAAATCTCAGATTGTTGATTTGAAAACGTTTTCTTTCGTCTTTTAAGACACTATGCAAGCTGGGAGTGGTGGCGAACTCCTGTAATCCCAGCACTTGGGAGGCTGAGGCAAGAGGATTGTTGTGAGTTTGAGCCCAACCTGGGCTACAGAGTGAGCTCAAGGCCAGCCTGAACTGTATAGGGAGACCCTGTCTCAAAGAGAGAAAAAAAAAGACACTGTGCAGTTCAGGCTGGCCTTGAATTCACTTTGTAGCCTAGGCTGGTCTCAAACTTGCAGTGATCCTTCTGCTTCAGCCTCCCTTGTGCGGAGATTATTACAGGAATGTGCCGCCACGCTTGGCATGTATTTTTTTAATGGAAGCATTTTAGTGCTATAAGTCATGCCCTAAGTACTGCTGTAGGATGATCACACATTTTAACATTTTCAAATTTCTCTTGAAGTTTGCTCTTATGCATGGTTAAATGCTTTACTGAATGTCTTAGTATCTAGAGAGTTGTCACTTATATTTCTGGGTTTTTTTGTAGTTTAATTCCATTAATGACAAAAACATCTTCATGTGATTTAAATTCTTTTATATTTGTTAATCTTTGTTCTATGACTTTGGATATAATTTATTTTAATGAACTTTCTGCTTATGCCAGGAAAAAATGTATATTTTGCTGTTGGGCAGATCCAGTTGTTTCATAACATTGTTCAGTTCTATGTTTTTGCTAACTTTCTGCTTATTTGTTTTATCAATAACTGAGAAAGACAAATACAAATCAAAAATCCACAGATCCATCTTGCACCAGTCAGAACTGCTACCATCGAGAATGCAAGAGAAACAATAAATGCTGGTGAGGATATGGGAGAGGTGCCTGGAAAAGAATGCTTGCACACTGGTGGTGGGAATGTAAATTAGTACAGTCACTGTGGGAATCAGTATGGAGGTTCCATAAAAAAAACTAAAAATAGAGCTACCGTTTGTCCAACTATACCACTCCTTTGTATATAACCAAAGCAATTACCGTCGGCATATTCCAGAGATACCTGCATACCCACGTTTACTATAGCACAGTTCACAATAGCCAAGGTAGAGAACCAGCCTAGATTCCCACCAACCAATGAATACAGAAGGAAAATGTATATATACACAATGAAATATTGTCCAGCTACAAGAAAGAATAAAATTCTGTCATTTATAAGAAAATAGGTGGCTCTGGAGACCATCATGTTGAACAAAATAAGCCAGACTCATGAAGACAAATATCACATGTTCTTCTTCATATGTAGAATTGAAAAAAGGTGATGCGAAAGTAGAAGGAAAATCATTATTAGGCAAGAGGAAAGAATAAGAGTAAAAGGAGTGCTGGAAGCGCAGGTAATAGGGTGGGTGGACGCGAGCAAAAGGTGTTATACACACTGAAGCCCCTCCCTCAGAAATGTGAAACTAAAACGGGGGGGTGAAGGGTTAAGTGATCAGAGTATGTTCTTTGCATGCATGAGTCTGTTAAGAAACCCATCAGTCTGTGTAACAAATAAAAAAGAATGAAATACATATAATTTTTCAAAAGAAAATGTAACCATTTTGATTCCTCAAAAACTTGTATGTAAAATGTTTTTTCTAAAATTCAGTGTGTTTTAAACCTTCCAAGGAAGATGAATCTTTCTAAAAGGTTTTTGGATAATTTCTGCGTGAGATAGTCATTAAACATTTCTTCAGATCTATTTCAGTACCAACATTCTTTTTTAATACAGAAATTTCAATTACACAACAACAATATTTTAAAAATTCAGATATCAGTATTGAAATGTTCAGGTATATTTCTGGACTACTCTGTCCTGTCAGTTTTGTCCACCCTCTACCTCCACCCCTAAAACTGTCTTCTGGGTACTGGAGATTGAACCCAGGGCCTTCACACTGAGTACTCCGTGCTTTGATTTTTTTTTTTTTCCTTTTCTTTTTGAGACAAACAGGGTTTTGCTAAATTGCTCAGTTGCCCAGGCTGGGCTGGAGCTTTAGATTTGCCTGCTTCGGCCTCCCAGAGTGTTGAGATTACAAATGTGTGCCACTAGGCTGGCTGCTCATTTTTGTATATATTTTAAAGCTTTGTTGCTTGGTGCAAACACATTTAGAATTAATAAGTCTTTTCCGTTAGTTATTTTACTATTATGTAATTTCTTCTTTACTCTTAGTGAGTTTTCTTACTCTGAAGTCTGCTTTGTCTCATACTAATATGTACAGCAATTTCAGCTTTGTTTTGATTAGTAATTTCATGGCATATCTCTATCATTGCATGCCTGACCTATCTGTATTATATTTACAGTGCAGTTGAGAATCTTATGGACAATATATAGTTACGACTTATTCTTTTTGAAAAGTTAGTCCTGAATATCTGTCTCTTAATTGGTGTGTTGAGGCCTGTATTGGTTTGGGAGCTTATTGCAAAGGGAGAAATATAAAACAGTACACATATTTTATAAGATTATTTATAATAATCACCCAAAGATTCATATACAAGAGAGTGCAGGAATTCTGTCCACACAGTAAAGACGAAAGAATCCAACTGAGGGCCTGGATCCTGCAATAATGTCCTGCATGAGTCCAGCTGAAGAGCCCATAACAATGCCTCCCATGAATCCAACTGGAGGCCCAGAGCCCATGACAATGTCTCATGCAGGCCGGTTTCACAGATCTGCACTGCAAGGCCCACAGGTCTGTGGTAGAATCTAGAAAGTCTGTGCCAGCAGGATGAAGGATCTGTGCTAGCAGGCTGAAGGATCTACACTGGAGCCAAAAAGCAATGCTCAAAATAAAAACCAAAGCTCTCCCCAAAAGTACCACAGCCATCCTCAACAACAGTGAGGTCCCCAAGCTCCTCCAATGATAAGCTGAATTCCCAACAGGAAAGCCAACGCAGCAAGCTTCTCCAGGAGACTAACAGTGCACCATCTTCCCCTCCAGAGCCAGGAAATGATGCTTAAAGTGAGGACCAGAGCTCCCCCAAAGTGAACTGAAGCTATTCTCAGTGAAAACAAGGTCCTGAGCTCCTCGGAGGACAAAAACAGCCAAGTCACCAGGAAAGCCAGCATGACAAGCTCCTTCAAAAGAACCAACAGTTCCTTAACAGCTTCTCCCATCTCCCAACAGCCTCTCTCAGTTCCCAGCAGCCTTTTTTCTTCTTCTCCAGTTCTGCCTCTTATGCTGCTGACCACAGTCCTTAGGTGGGCCTCCCATATCCAGAACCACGCTTACTCAGGTCAGCTGGGGGTTCTAAGTTGACCACCAGTTAGTTGTCAATCCACCACAAGGCGATTTTTTATTTAAGGTATTCACTGATGTGTTCGGAGTTAGATATGCCACATTATCTCTCTTCCATGTTTGTTCCTGTTTCTTGATTTTTAAAAATTCTTTGAACACTTTTAATATTTTAAAATTTTATTGAGATTTTTACTACGTTTTTGTATGCTTTTCTGAGTGGTTTCACTACAGACTACAGTGTGCATACTTAACTTTCAGTCTATTTCTCATTAAAATCTAATTGCCACAAGTGAAATGTAGAACATTTAATCATCATGTAGTTCCCTTTGCTCATTATGTTGTATTTTTTCCAAGTTTTTTAGTGCTTTTTAAATATATCTGACTTGTCTACCTCCCAGAGGCATGGATCTGCATGGCTGTCTAGTCAACAATTCATTTCTTAAAGCTTTTGGAATGATGTCTGGGGTCAGATACACGCATTTGCAGCTCAGAAACAAGCACAGATGATCATACACAGCTACATGGTATTGCATTCTTGACTTTCCCCTTCAGTATAATCTGTAGGACTTCATGGCTCCCAGGGTTCTCTTTCCTGGCCTTCTGACTAGAAAGCTGGAACTTTAATTCCCCCCATTGCCTGTTTTTGACTGTATCTTGCCTCTAAAGCCAAGCAAAGGGAGGATAGGTTCACATAAAAGTTATTCAAGTTTTCACTATACAAAAAGAAAAAGAAAAAATTGTTTTCAATATACTATTGGAACAACAGCTCCTTTGGCCAGAGAAGAGTTCCCTTCCTTCATGGTTTTGGGTGCCAAGTTCAGTTGCTGCCACCACTATCACTGTCACCACCGTAGGGGTTCCTGGAGGGTTAGGTAGGAGACAACGGGAACTACGAAAACAAGAGCGTTTCTTCTTTCTTTCTCTCAGACCCTTATGAGTCCCGTCCTCATCCTCAAACCAGAGAGAGAGAGCTTTACTTGGAGCTCTTTTGGTCCACCCTAGGGCACTACTAGAGGTTTCAGACTGTCTTTCGTTGTGGTGGAGAGACAAAACATAGAAAGGAAAAAAACACTTGGGAAATACACACAGGAATGTCTCACTTGTGATCTTGGTTTCTTTGCCTTTCTTGTTTCTACTATTTCACTACCACTTGAGTCCTTAGATAGTTCCTCCACTATCTATGATTTTAGTTACATTCAATGGGAATAACAGTGTAGGGTGTACTTCTGCCCTTGAAATGAAATCAGGATGGAAAATGGCTTTCTGATATAGAGTCATTTACTTAGAATGGTTGAATGTCTTGTGATCTTTTCATTCATTGAAACATACCCTTCTTGGGGAATTTTTTTATAAGAACTTCTAAGTCCCTTGAGAACTTTCTTTCCTATGTTACAAGATTTTTGCGCTGATTTTATATATATACACACACACACACACATTTCCATCAAGGGCAACCTTGGCCTAAGTTCTTTATTTGAGTGGGTGAGGTTAGAGTTTTCCAAATTTTCAAAATCCTGGGTTCAACATGAAACAAAGGCAGAATGTATCAGGATTTGTTCTGGGCTTTAGGGCTGGTTTGACACGGTTTCTAAGCCATGTGGGTCGGGGCTGCAAAGCCATGAGAGAGGCACTAAGGGAGACCCAGGGAAGATCCCTGAAAGTAGCTGTGGGCAAAGGTTCCTGGAACCAAAAGATCTTGTGAGATGACCTCAGCTCTTACTCCCTTGTCTTCTAGGGATATATTTATCTTGTATTTGAAACTGAGCCCATGAAATAGGTACAAGTATATGCTTCCGTATGTGTGCAGCACTGCTACATCCCGGTTCTTTAATCTGGCAAAGCCAGCACCTTCTGGGTCTGTAAGTTTTAGGACCATGTGCAGTTTTCATTCCCATGTAAATCAAAAGGCATCTCTCTCTGCTTGAGCTGGACTCTGCTGAGTGAAATTTATAAAATAATTTTCTCTTCAAGCACACATACTACCTACCTTTAAGAAAATTCTATCAAATCACTCTCCTTTCCAATCTAGCATTAATTTTAGACAGATTGATAGCCTTTCCAGTCAACCTTAAGGATTAAAAAGCTCAGACCAGTCTAATATCAAAACATATTTGTTCCACCTGATTTAAGTTCCTCCTCTAGCTAAGGCCTTGATGTCTAAAAAATGTGGTGTGGGGATCACCAAGGGTTGCCTGTCGCCCCAACTTGCTCCCTCCTCCCCTATCTTGTCCCAAACGACTAAGGTTCCTTAGGATTGGCCCAGGTGAAAGGGGAGATAAGAGGGAGGAGAAAAGTCTTATGTGATTGCTTCTGCCATCATCTGGCTTTGGTGCCCTTTGTATGTGACTCTTCTTTTCCTACATCACTCTGTGGATTTTCCAGATTCCCTCCAACTAGAGTTTTCTCTGTTGGGCAGTATTTCCTCCAGCTGGCTACTTACAGCTCTTTCTTAGTTTGTACATTTTGTTCTACACAGGCCTCTGATGGGACTATGTCACTCCTCTGCAAAAGCCTCTGGGCTGAATCCTAACAAGACTGGACTGGACTTTTCCAAGCATGCCTGACCAGGGTAGCCTAGACATTTTCCATTTCACTATTCAGCTCTGGTCAGTGCCTCTGCATAAATTCCCTTCATCTTGTGCCCCCATTCAGAAAATTGTCCTGCTATATTTGGAATTTTCTCAATTGATGACATTTAAATACACTGGAAAAGCCATTGCTGTGCCATGTACCTGTAGTCCCGGCTACTCAGGAGGCTAAAGCAGGAAGATCCCTTGAGTCCAAGGGCTAAACACTAGCCGCACTACATAGTGAGGCCCTATCTCAAAAAAAAAAGAAAAAAATCATTTAAGACATTGGAATCTGAGGCTAGATTTTGCTCAAATTGGCAGGGGCATGTAAGAAAAGACAAGATATAGAATGCAGATTTCCTATTAAAAGTGAAAGGGTGAAGATGGCATTGAGATGTAGTTCAGTGGAAGAGTGCTTCCCTAGCACGCACCAGCCCTGGGTTTGCTCTCCTACACTATAAAATAACACCAGCACAAAATACAGGGGAGAAATGACTTTGTTAAAAGCCTTAGCAGCAGCCTGTAGCAATAGGGAGACTGGCCTAAATTAGGAGCAAATAAGTATAAGGTTGGAAAATACTAGAGAGATGATCTTGTGTGAAAGGAAAAGAGAAAAGTATGGGGATGAGGAAGAGAACCGAAGGAGGACACTGATTTAAGAAAGGAACAGAAAGGAAGAGGGAGAAGAGGCCCTATCTAAACAGGGAGAGGCCTGTCACACTTTTCTCTCCTCCTCCTCTGCTCCTCCTCTTCCTCCTCCTTCTCCTCTTTCTCCGCCTCCATCTCTATAACGAAAAGCAGAAAATGCAGCAACGGGACTGGCCGGTGAAGCTGTTCCTCGTTTTGCAGATTCATCCACTCACTCACCCTGGAGCGATGCTGCAGTGTTCCTGGCACACGGCCAGGTGGTGGGACATGACCATGAGGGAAGTCTCAGATTCCCCGAGGGACTCGCAGTCTGGAGTTGGGCTGGTGTCAGCAAAGTGCTGGCTGAAGGTTCTGCAGTTTCTGCTTCAGAAGCTTCACAGAAGGTCCAACTCTCTCTTAAACAAGTAAAGAGATATGTATTCGTCCCTTTTCTGTTGCGACAGCAAAATACCTGAAGCTGAATACTATATAAAGAAAATAAAATTTATTTAGTTCATGGCTTTTCAGGCTGAAAATACAAGATTCTTGTAGCTCCATAAATTCTGCCTTGCTTGAAGCCATTGTGACAGATGGCACAATGGTGGAAGAGGGAGAGAACACGTGATGGGAAGCCTGGGAGGAGGCAGTCCTACTGTTTTATAACAGCTGTCATGAGAACTAATCAGGGTCCCACAGAACGACATTAATTGCTTCTGAGGACAGCAGTCCTACTAACCTCAAGCCAGGAGGTTAACATCACCACACTGGGGCTCAAACTTCCAACACAGTAGCCCTTAGGGAGCAAAGCACATTCGAACAGCAGCAAAGCACTTCCAATCTTCTCAGAGTTAAAATAGCATGTGTCCACCTGTCACTCACACAACTGCGAGGCTGCAGGGATTCTGAAACTGTGGACTGAGGAGGCAGCAAGGAAAAGAGACAGCAGCGTCTAATGGTGCTGTCAACAGACAAGCTCTAAGTGCCACAAGCTGTAGAAAGGCAAAAATAAAACAGGTGGCCTCAAGCCCCAAACATGCTCCTTACTGGTTTTAGGACCATGGACAAGTTATTTAACTTCCTAGGGCTGTAGTTTCCTCCTCTTTAAAAAAGAAATAATAATTGTCCCTGTTCATGGGGATTCTAAAATGATTAAAAGGGATCACATGTTTGCAACTATTAGCATATGGTAAGCATGCAATGCCCAATAACTGCTGTTATTATAATCCACCAAGAAAGCCACAGTCAGGCCCTTGGCCACCAGACGGGATGTCACTAAGCCTGTGGAGGACACCGTGTGTCATTTCCTTGTGTCTCTGACCACATGGTTTGAAGCGTTAATGTTGTCAGAGCATGTGGTATCTAGGACCTAACTGTACAGGGCTGTTCCCTCTAAGAATTTAGATGATTTCACCACCGAAGACCATTTCATTTTATTTGCTTAATAAAAATTTCAGACAGGTTAAGAAAACATGAACTTATAGTCTGAGGAAAATACTGATAAATTTTCACAGATGGAAGAGGGCAAAGAACAACAATGACCAATTTCCCTTCCTGGAAAATCAGTCGTAGGACCAGTGTCAGGCCCACAGAGCCCCGCAGTTAACCTCTTCCTGCAGAACTAAATCAGGATGCTCAGATGTGTTCTGGTGCTTTCTTTTCTCTAGGCTTAGAGCCCTTGAATACCGAAGTTAGGAGTCATTCATTTCCTTACCCTTGGTCCCCAGCAAAACACCAGGCACGCAGCAGGAGTTCAATAAACACTTGATGAATGGATGAAGGAATGATAAAATGTGTGAGAGCTCATCAGCGCAGGCTGCATCTCTCTCCCCAAGGGTACCCTTCCCGCCATTCCATTAGGATGTATTGGTTACATTAGCGTATAGCTGAATTGTATGAATAAGAGATTTCATGAAAGATACTCCACAGAGTTCAGGCAGATTAACACGTACTCAGCCATCACCCAGTTGCTTCCATCCAGGATTTAAGCATGAGATAATTCTACCCATGAGCACCCAGGTTTCCTCCCTCTCTAAAGACTAGGCCTGTCCTTTCCCTTTTTCTCATTTCTGAGACAAAATATCTGACACCTAAAATTAAGGAAGGAAAGGTTTATTTAGCTCACAGTTTGCGGAGGTTGCAGTCCACGGTCAGCTGGTTCCAAGGCAGGGTGGCACAGCACAGGCGTAACAGTTGAAGGTGGCAGAAGACAGCAAAAGAAACAAGGGCAAAAACGAGGGGGAGGGTAAACCTCTTTTCCTCCCTTATATTGTGTACTGGCTCTCCACCCACACCAACTCCGGTGTTCTCCTCTTTTACAAACTCAGGATGTTTACAAAGTGAGGACCCTGGTCTCCTGCTGAATCATTTAGTTAAGCTTCTAACTTCTCAATTTTCAAGTTTACACAATGTTTCAATCATTACATCCTTCAAATCTCTATTCTTGGCATTATGTATTCTAATTGCTATCATCAAAAGTAACCATTTACTGAGGATCTGATCCCATGTGCAAAGCTGGATTCTGAGGATTCAGGTAAGGTAGATCATAACTCAGCACCTGAAGGAGTTTAGCATCTTGTACCTCTTAGCTTTTACTGCATAACAGACCATCCTTTAAAATACTGACATATGAAAACAAACATTTATTATTTTTTTCATAATGGCCTGGTTGGCTAGGAAAGCTTTTTCAGACCAGGTTAGCTTTACTCTAGATGAATGATTTAGGATGGTTTTATTCTCACATCTGGAAGCTGGCTAGCTTCTTGGACTAAGACACCTTGTCTTTGGTAGGTCCTCTGAGATGACCTGTATCTATTCCTTGTGGTTTCTTACATCTTTCCCTGGCTGATCCAAGCTCCTTACAGGCCACCTCAGAGTTATTTTAACACTCTGTTGGCCAACACAAGTCATATTCAGATTCAAGCTCAGATTCAAAAGGTGAAGACAGAATCTGACTCTTAAGGGTAAGGTGACAAAGGCACTTCATATAAACATGGATAAATTACTATGGCCATTTGCAAACCATCTACTGTAGTTCTCATTAGGATAACAATGGTGATACATAAAAACATAAATAACAACATGGAAAACTGCACAGAGAAAGTGTCTTGGTTACTTTTGTCTCATTGCTGAGACAAAATACCCAACACTCAAAATTAAGGAAGGAAAGGTTTATTTAGCTCACAGTTTGAAGAGTTTTAGTCCATAATCAACTGGATCCAAGGCAGGGAGGCATGGCACAGGGGCAACAGTTCAAGGTGGCAGAAGACAGCAAAAGCCACAAGAATGCAAGGGGAGAAGAACAAGCTTCTTTTCCTCCCCTACACTGTAAGCAGGCTATTGCCCCCAAACTCCCCCTCCCACCTCCACCCCCACACCAGCAGGTATAGCATTCACAATCTCCATGTCCTCCTCTCACAAAGGCTCAGGATGAATACAAAGTAAGGACCTTGGCCACTGCTGAGTCACTTAGTTAACCTTCTAAACTTCTCAAGTTGACACAGTGAACAATATGCTAGTGGTACAGACTTAAGCCAAAGAGATGGAACTGAGATTAGATGGAACTAGGGGATCTTCGCACTTGAGGTAAATACATGCGATATGTTCAGGGGATGGTGAGTGAATGGCTTGGATCACGGCAGAGAGCTCACTGAGGGAGAAGGGGAGACTGAGGACAACAGTGTGGTTGCGAGCCAAATTGTCAGGATCTTGATGTAAAGCATTTGAATTTAACTATCTAGCTAGAAGGGAACAATGTAAGGTTTCAATCCAGGGTCAAGCCTTACTTTAAGAAGACTGCTCCTGCAAATAGGGTGCAAACTGCAAGGAGGGGTTCTGCTTCTGCTGTAGTGCACAGATACAAAGTCACACCCTACCTACAGCATAAGTGATCAAACACAAGGAGAACTTCTCAGTGGCGGGTGGAGGGTAGGCCTTGTTAAGTACTGGTGTTTGTTGTTTTTTACTCTATGTGCACACTGGTTATAAAGATACTAGTACTTAACTTCTAGAAGTATAGAAGTGAAATGGCAAATGTGTATAAAAGCCTTACTACAGGCCCTGGTTTTTCATAATATGGAGAGAATTTTGAAATGGAGTCACAAGAAACAAGAGAAACTTCCATGTGTATTTTTTTTTCTTCCATGTGTATTGAAGCTGTACTATCACTGTCCTGAAACTGTACTTTTGAAGAGGGGCCCCACATTTCATCTTGTAATAGAACCCACAAATTATGCAATCAGTCCTTGCTGTGTGATCTATGGCCTTACATGGGGAAATCCATGTTACATGTAACAAAAAGACTGGTTGTAGGATGGGCCTCTGAGACCTTTAGGTCCAAATGTGTTATTTGAATACACCTGGCCATTATAGATTAGAGGGAGTAGGAGCTTGGCCACTGAGCATGTGCAATTTGATTTCTTTGTAATTAAATATTTTTTAGTAAATTTAAAAGTGTACATGTCAACCTTTCTTCTCCTGAATCTTATGTGTAGCTGTAATCCATGCTGGCTTTGGGAGAAGAAGATGGGAAAATGGGCTAAGGGTAAGAGGAGCCAGGAAGTGGTCAGTGGACAGACTGTGGAGGCGGGAGAGGGCCCAGGGAGGGGCTAGAGGAGAAGTACGTGGGTGGCTCTGACTTGGCAACAATTCCATCATAATTTTCCACATCCCCTCTTGTTATATTTGCTTTATGGCCAGCATAAGTTTTTAAGATGCAGAAATAGCAATGCTCAAGCATTAGGAAAAAATGTTAAAGTACCTACACTTAAGCCAGCCAACTTCTGTGCCCTTATTTGATATACAGTATCTATGTGTGGTGTATACACACACACACATACACACACACACAGAGTTGGCTTCATTATCATATTATGAGCATTGTTTTCTACTAGTGTGACTGCACATGTTTTATGGATTAGCTTTGGCATGGTTTTGATGTGAAACTCAATTCTGAGTGCCAACTTGATTTCTGCCTGCCAACTAACCAATTTACAAATTTACTTTTGGAACGCAGCTTGTTTGTAAGCTGGAGCTGTGCATGTTTAACATTAGAAGGCTACCAAGTTGTAAAGGCCCAAAGACAGTTGCACAGCAAGAATATTCTAAATATATCCTTGGAATAATAGAGCTAATAATCAGTCTCCATAGGCAATTATGCAATCTGGGGACATTTTGGTACAGAGTTGCTTTGTACAGAGTTCTCAGATTGTGTGTGTGTGCGTGTGTGTGTGTGTGTGTGTCTGAATTCATGAAATAGTATGCACTTCACTTCTGTGAAGTTGCTGGAACCAGCTTTTTGTATCTATTTTAGAAATAGAGAAACACAGAGCTACAGGTAAGATATTTCCTGGCTGGTCTAACCATAGAAGGCATTTGTGTGCTGAAGGAGCCATTGGCCCGTTGTTCACCAGAGGGTTTTAGGAAACCTGGGATACCTCCTCTTCACCTTCCTGGTCTCTGGCTTTTTGTTTTTGACTAGTGTAGCAAGGCCAATGCATTGTAAGCATAATGTCCACATATATTTTCCTTACTTTTTATCTGAGCTAGAGTTAGCCTTATCTTCCGAAAGACTGCTCTTAGGTCAGGCCCAGATAGTGCAGTATAAACATGAGAGAAGGATTTTTCCCCTGGCTAAATTGAGCCCCGGAGGGCTGGAGAAAGTTGGTCTCCTGAGTCAAGTGAACCAGCCAGGATGCAAACAGGAAATGGGTTTCTCTGTTTCCAAACATATTTAGTTGAATTTCCATTCGGGACTCCTTGACATCTCAGGCTAACTTTTACTTTTAGAGTTGTAAGCCTCCAGTGGTGTTTTACTTAAAATACTGCTCTCTGTTTTTCTGTGCAGGGCTACACACAGCATGCAGGGTGGGGTGTGGGCAGTTTCTTTGCTCTCCCCACTAGCATCCCACAGTGTGCTCCAGCAGCAAGGACAGGTGACAGCTCTCTTCACTCACTCTCCTCTTCTGCCAAACTCTCCCCTTTGAGTTTCTGTCCTCCTTGTTTAATTGAACATGGAGCTAAAGGTGTAAGGCCAGGTTAGCCTGCTTGGTCAATTCTGTGAGAATGCCTTTTAGGATATAATTGTGAGGAAAGGAAGGCAAGAGAGATGTACACACAGAGCGTATTCTGTGGGGTCCTGAAACAGAGGAGATCTGCACTGCGCTGCTTAGCAGCCTCCAGAGAGATGGATGAATTTCAGAGAAGAGGGGCAGGCAACCAGAGGTCCTAGCAACATTTTGTTGTAGAGACAGATGTCCTTGCTAGCATGGTGTTGTAAATTATTTGAAAGTCAATATGGCTTATAGCTGACCAAGGCTCCTTAGACCCTGGCCCCTAGTGGGCCTTGCTCATGTACATTCACCATCTGAAGCTTGTGAACTTACCCACGGTCCTCCTTGGTCTAGATTTCCACTTCTTGAGGCACTCCTGACATAGCGAAAACCAAGGGACTGGATACACGAAGAGGCCACCTAGACATGGAGGACATGAGTCCCCCCGACACACATACATACCCTGACACTATGTAACACAACTAGGGGAAGGACATTCCAAGAAGGAGACCTCAAGTACTTCAGCAGCCAGGAAGGTTTGAGGCTGAGAGCCAGCAATTAATTTATCACTTCAATCACTTAAAATTGAAATCTTTTGTAAATGGGAAGGGGATTAAGAAACAGGGAATGGTAGTGGGGGGTAGGGGAAGTAAAAATAAGTAAGATGTGCTATGTACATGTGCCAACTCTCCATGACGAATGTAATCATTATGTACTTCAGACATGTACAAAAAATTAACTAAAAAAATTTAAAACACAAAAGCAATCACCAGCACGATGGTGCACACCACATCTGTAATCCAAACTCTTAGGAGGCTGAGGCAGGAGGATCTCTATGAGAAAAAAAATCAGAAAAATGGGAAACATGAAAACATGGAGATAACATTGAAAGACTTCATGGGCGTTGTGGTTAGGGTTTACAAGGGCAGAGATTTAATACAAGACCCATAATTTATAGGAGTATTTTATAATATTCACCCAAAGAGTCAAATGCAAAAGAGTTTGGGAGATCTGTCCACACACTAGAGACCCCATGAATCCAGCTGAGGGCCTGTATACCACAGAAGTGTCCTGCATAAGTCCGACTGAAGACCTAGAGCCAATGGCAATGTCCTCCTGGAGGACACTGAGCCTGTGACAATGTCTCATGCAAGCCTGTGTCAAGGATCTGCATTGGGAAGGCCCAAAGGTCAGTGGTGGAAGCTAGAAAGTCTGAATCAGTGGGAGGAAGGATCTATACCAGCAAACTGAGGGATCTGCACTGAAGCCTGGAAGCGATGCTCAAGCTAAGGACCACAGCTCCCTCGAAGAGAACCATAGCCATCCTCAGCGACAGTAAAGCTCCTCCAATTATTAGAACATGTGAGTTCCTATCAGGAAAACCAGTGTGACGAACTTCTCCAGGAGAATCAATAGTGAACCATTTTCCCCTCTAGTTCTCTTTTTATGCTCTTGGCAACAATCTTCAGGTGGGCCTTCTACGCCCAGCACCGTGCCGATTCAGTTCAGCTGGGAATTACAAGTTGACCATTAACTAATCCACCACAATAGGGTTGGGTAATAAACTGCTGAGAGCTTGCTATTGCAGGTTGATTAATACATATCTTTTGGTGGATTTCCAGGCTGAGGGAGCAGCAGGAGCACGAGGCCCTGGGCATGGGACAGTACGTGACCGTGGGAGCCCTGGAAGTAAGTGGTAAGACCAAGCCCAGCCCAGAAGCAGCATGGTGGTGCCATGCCCAAAAAGTCAGGCCTGCTACAGAGCAAATATGAAGCTGTAACAAGAACTCCTCCCCACCCCAGCCAGTATACTTCAGTTCCTTAGCTGCCCAGGTAATAGTTCCTGTTCTGGTTGCTTCTGTCTCTTAAAACTGGCTGGTCACTGTCATGCAAGGTTGGTCACTACGATGCACATTGACAAGCCATTCTGTCTCTGCACTTCCTGCTTGCTTATCCCATATAAGCCCTAGACCACTACAGATCAAGGCCTAATATTCTGGGAATGATCCCACTCAGTGGTGGAAAACATAAATAATTCTCTTTCCAAATCCTGAGTGTCGTTTCAGTGTGTCTGCTTGCCATTGCAAAACAAGCGCTCTCTACTTCATGGTAGAATATAATGAAATCTGTAGGCAAAATGCTTCAGGTATTAAAATATACTAACTTTTTGGTCATATATACTTTTAGAATTTGTATTTAAAAATCAGACCAGTTTGATCTAATTTTCTCTTTGGCAAGAGGAAAACCAAGTATAGTATGTAAGAGATACACAAATCTTACATCTAACATATTCAATCATGTAGATAGAAGTGTGTATATGAGCATTTGCTTTTCTCCCTAGTGTTTGCTTTCCTGTGGCGCTATTTGAGAATAGGCTTTATGAAATTAGAGCAATGTAAAATGCTATAATAACTAGCCTTAAATCAGTCAACCCCACACCAGGTGCACTGAGGCACTGTAAGTCAAGTAGCTTATAATTCACTTAGAAATATATAGGAACCAATGAGGAAATAGCATAAGATAAATTTTTAAAAGGACTTAACTGTGTAATACTGGCTGTCAAGGTAACAGAAATTCAGAAAAAGGTCAGTGTGCTATTGACAGATTCCCAGGGAAGTAATGGATGCCAGTTGGGCCCAGACTGAAGAAGAGAACTGAAGCATGCAGAAGAAATAGTGCATTGCCAGGTGTGGTGGCACCTGTCTATAACTGCAGCACCAGAGAGGCTGGGACAGGAGGCTCACCATGAGTTTAAGGGCAGCCTGGACTATGTAACGACTCTGTCTCATAAAAAAAAAGCGAGTGCACTATTTAGGGGAGAAACCATCTGTCAGAAGAAGAGAATCAGCTGTTCTGAGGGCACCCACCTGGCTGAGGGTCCTAACAAAAAGTATCACTAAGGCAACTGAAATAGCACTTATTCTCGGAAACCACTGGCTTCTGAAATATTTGGGTCAAATGAGAAAGAAGCTCTTTGTGAATTCAGCCCACAAGTTACCACTGCAACATCATTCAGATGCCAGCTTCCCTCTTCCTGGGAGCTGGCAGGGACGATGAACAATCATGACACTCTCTCCTGGGGGTGAGAACATGATGCTAACAACAGCAACTGGGACTGTCCGTTGTTGACGCGTCCTGCGTTATTTATGTAAAAATAACAGTGAAGGAGCCGCAGAACAACTGGGAGTATCTTCAGGGGTGAATTCAGTGATACACTTTAGAAGATAGATTAGTGTCTTGACAAAAAACAAAGAGGAAAGAACATTTCCAAACTCAATTTATGAGATTACTGTGGCCCTAATACTAAAACCAGATGAATACACGACAAGAAATGAAACAGCAGACCAATATTTCTCAGACATAGATCAGAAAATTCCTAATAGAGTTGTAGCAAACCAAATCCAATATTAAAAGGATAATATATTATAACCAAGTGAACTTTAACCCAGAAATGCAGGCTTACTTTATCATTTCAAAACCAACCTAATTTGTCATATTAATGGACTAAAAAGAAAAGCTGTGATGTCATTAATAAATGTAGAATGAGCATTTGACAAAATGCAATTTTCATTCATGATTAAAAACCCTCAGCAAACAGAGTAAAAGGGAACTTCCTGAACTTGATACAGTGCATGTGTGAATCAGCTTTCTATTATGTGACAAAATACCCATGATAAATTGGCTTATAAGGATAAAAAGTTTATTTGGGTTCATCATTTTGAAGGATTCACTTCATGGTCAATTGGCTTACTGGTTTTGGGTCTATGGTGAGACAAGATACTATGGAGGAGAGCATGTGGTAGTGGAAGCCACTCTCCCAGCCAGCTGAGAGGAGAGGAGAGGAGAGGAGAGAGGAGAGAGAGACAGAGGGAGAGAGAGATTCCAATATCACCTGCAAAGGCAGATCCCAAATGACCTAACTTTCTGCCCCTAGATCCCACCTCTTAAATTTTTTTTTTTTTTGTCTTTTTGAGACAGGGTCTTGCTATGCAGTTCAGGCTGGCCTTGAGCTCACTTATGTAGTCTAGGCTGGTCTCAAACTCACAACAATCCTCCTGTCTCAGCCTCCCAAGTGCTGGGATTACAGGCGTGCGCCACCATGCCCGGCTCACCTCTTAAATATTCCACCACCTCCCCATAATGTCATAGACTGAGGACCAACCCTTTAACTTAGGAGTTTTTGGGGATAACACTCCACAGCTAAACTGTAGCATGGCATCTACAAAACTCCACAGCTAACATCGCATTTAGTAGTCAAAGATGAATGCTTTCCCTCCAAGACCAAGAGTAAGATAAAGATGTCTACCACCATCATTCCTGTTCCTCTGCCCCGGAGACCCAGTCCAGTGCAATAAGCAAGAAAGAAGGCATGAAGCTTTGATCGCCTCAGGCCTGACTCCAGGAAGAGGGGCCAGGATTTACAGGAATGCCTCTGATGTTCTCCAGTGCATGATTGGACAACAGATACATTGCTTATGCAGACCAGCTTGGCCACTGTGTAGCTGTGTCACCTTCAAATATCCCTTAACTTCTTAGAACCTCAATTTCCTAAGTGTCAGGGTGAACATAATAGCATCCCACGAGCGATGGTTGTGAAGATTAAGTGGAATAAATATACATGCAAAAATGCTTGTAAACTATAAAGGGCTGTGGCAGAGTCTAGTTTTGCCACATTCATGCTGAATGGATGGCAACAATGTGATCTACAAAGACGCAGCAGGGAGGTGTGAGGGTCTGGATTCAAGGAGCTGAGTTTAGAGGAGATGCTTCAGCCGGGGTTGAGGATCAGGCTAGAGAGGTGGCCCAATGTCTACTAGATGTGGGAGTGAGACTAAGTAACAGTGCACAGTGCGTGGGTTGCCAGCTTGGGCTGTGTCTCTTCTTCTATGGGGGGGGGGAAGGTGAGGTATGGCATTTAGTGGGAGGAAGAAACAGGGGTCGCAAGAGCCCATTCCTTGCTGCTCCACTCTCTTTGCTGACTTTTAGACACTGTCCCCATCCCCAACGACTCCTGGTTCAAGCACTGGTCTGACAAAATAATCTATAGTGGAACCCCCAAGAGTTGATGGCTAAATACCTGACTGCCACCAGGGCATCTGCATTTTGAAAAGGAGTCCCAGGGTAAAGGCAGTGCCCATGGTGGCTCTCCAGGACTTTGCAGGGAGCTGGGCTCATGTCTTCTGTATGGAGTCTCCTCTTCTCAAGCTGAATTGAATGACTGCTTGTCCCACAGCAGGGAGTGTCAGAGGTGGACGATTAGCCTTCGTGAGAGAAGGAAGCATCGTTTCTACAGGAAGCTCTGAGTTGTGTGGGGGAGGAGAAAGAAGCAGAGCAGATGTGGCTGTTAAACAATCCGCCCATGACAGAACTGTAAGAGGGCTCAGCCATACAAAAGCCAGCTGGACTGGGTGGCCAGAGGAGAGTGGCCAGGAGGCTGGGGACTAAGAATGACACTAGGTATGTTTGTGGTGTGTGCGGTGGTTAGTGTGTAGCTGTGCTTCTGGGCAGAAGAGAGGAAGCAAATTTCCACTGCTCTCAGAATGAGACCAGGTGTGTGTTTGAAGGTGAGGGTAAAAGTATTCAGATCTTTGAGGAATCACAAAGCATTATGTTGCAGGTCTAGGAATAAAGTTTCCCTGTTGGCTGACTGCTTCAGGTTATGGGAAATTAGTGTCTTATTCTAGCCACCACTTGGCTTGGCAAGTCTCCTTGCATACCCTTCATGGTTCTGAGAAGCTATGACCTTTCTGGACGTGCGACAGTTGTGCACTTTGTGGTTAGGGGTGGGTCCAAGGTGTGGATCCAGAGAGCTTTAAATGTAGAAAACAAGGCAAAATAAAATAAATAATAACACTGTTTTGATGCTTTATAATTGTGATCTTAAAAACTCCAGGAAAAGTGAACAACTGGCAATTTATCTCATTATTATCAATAGCCATAGGTGTGGTCTAGTATCTGGACTCCTTCCTTTTGTAGAAGCTGAGACTGTCAGGTCCACATTCCTTAGGTCTCCCTTTTGGTAAGGGTCTGAGCATAGGCCACAGGCTCCAACCACCGGGTTATCTAGCTGAGAGCTTCTTTGAGCTTTGTAGGGAGGAGGCTGGTGGGGGCAGCAGCATCTCCTCTGCCTGGCCTGGTCATGGATGAGTCATTGTGTTGCTGAGGCAGAGACAATGGCAGCTCTTCACTCACAGTGACCAGAACATGCCTCTACTGTGGGCTCTTTTTAATCTCTGTCAAGCTACCAACTCTGCTTTGATACCTGAGATAAAATAACCCTACTCTGGGGCCGAGAGCTCTTCTTATAAATTCCTCTTTCTCATTTCCCACCCATCCTTCCTAAGCCCTTCAGCCAATCAGTGTCCTTGCACCAGTTCAATCACTGCACTTGAAACAGCACCTCTGTGGCACATGTACATGCAGCTGCCATTTGATGTCCACTCGGCACTGATTCTGAGCCTGGCACAGGGAGACACCGGGGAGGCTGTGCCAAAGGAGTCACAAAAAGAACTCAGACTTTTGTAGGTGAAAGTGGTCTTAAAGATCATCCCTGCTGTAGGATGGGGTCTAGAACTTTCTTGGTCTACAACTACTGCATGTTTCATTGGTGGTTGTAGTTGAGTGTTATTTCTGTTATTGTCTCTCTCCTTGCTAGATCCATTTATTTGACAAAGTAGTCAAATAAACTCATTGCAAAGTTTGGTGAAAAAGTCCTGATCATGTGGAATAATTTGAACTCTCATTTTCTGCTGGTGAGAAGGTAAATTGATACAACATTAACCAAAACTGTTTGACAGTTATCTATTAAACCCTCCTCTGACACCTAGAGATTCCATTCTTGGTGTAACCCAATAAAACATATAGCTATATACACCAAACAATATGTACATACAATGCTCAAAGCAGTTTTATTAAAAGAATCAAAGATGATGGGACATCTACATGCCCATTAGAAGAATGAATACACTGTAAACTGTTCTCAAAATGAAAAACAATACAGCAATGGCAATGAAATACTGCTAATACCCCAAAGATGAATCTCACAGATAGACACTCAAGAACACATACAATAGTTGTGTCATTGACTATCTATAAAATTCAGAACTAACTTCTGTTGTTAAGAGCCTGGACAGTGGTAATGTTGAGGTATGACAGCTTTGAATGATTGACAAAGGGCACAGATCAGGGGCTTTTAAGGTGTTGATGATGTTCTATTTCTTAAGCTGGATTACCAAGCAGGAAAAAATGTGTAATTTGTAAAAATTCATTTCATCACTTACGATTGTGTGCATTTTGCATGTGGGGTAAGCTTTAATGAAAATCTTAATTTAAAAAAACTCTGACAACAGGTAAGCAAATTTGGTTAGCTCATTTCAGAGATAGGGAAACCAAAGCCAAAAATGTTAGAACCTCCTCACATACCCAAAGGAAAAAAAAAAGATTCTTGATCAGCTAAACTAAATCCTCTAGAATCCATGCACTTGGTCATATAATTTTGGTCTCTGGATATCCATCCCATCCCTGTCCTCGGCACCTGTGATTATTTTAGACATATCTCTAACACTCATAGTGCTTTGTCACTTCAGTCCAGAGTATATTAATAAACAGAAAATCTGGCTGGATGTGGTGGCGCACGCCTGTAATCCCAGCACTCGGGAGGCTGAGGCAGGAGGATCACTGAGAGTTCGAGACCAGCCTGGGCTACAGAGTGAGCTCTAGGGCAGCCTGAACTGCATAGCAAGACCCTGTCTCAGAAAAGAAAAAAAAAAAACAAAACTAAGAATGTGAGCAGGTTGAGGAAGATGGCTGAATAGAGCCCTTTAATGGCAGAAATGAAAATCAGAAGGCAAGAGGCCAAACAGCAACAGGAAAAGGATAACGTAGTAGAAGGAAAACCGCTTCGTATTCCTGCTCATGAGAGCTTCCCTGTGTCACAGCAGAGTCCAAAACCAGTTCCGTGTGCACTGGCAACTCCTAATCCTTAAGAAAAGTTCAGAGACTTAGTGCGAGCAGGTAGGGAACAAATAAGATATTTCAGAGAAAGCTCCACCAATAGGGGCAGGGAGTTATGAAAGTGCATGAGCCACTAAGTCCAAGAACTGGGGTCTAAAGGGCCAAGGTGGGAGCCGAGCCAGGCTAGGGGTGGGCTCAGCCCTCCAAGCGCACAGAGGGAACGCGGATGCAGAGGAGAGCAGTGAACGGGGTCAGAACCCACACAATGTCCACCTCCCCTGGGTGAGTTAAAAGGGAAAGGTGAACAGGTAGGACATAAGGTATCTTGGAATAAAGCTGTAAAAAAACCCAAAAAACCAGAAAACAGAACTGTGCACACGTTCTAGTTCTTGGTCTTCCAGATAGTGGCAGGCTTCCTTGGACAAGGTGGGGGAAAGGAATGCTCATCTCACTAACCTCTGGGTTCTGTCCAGGACTGTGTCCAGGAGAAACTGATAGCCCCGCCTCACACTGTTCCTTTGCCCACAATGGTTGCCCTCCCTCAGCTACACCCTCTCTGGCCTTGCTCCTTGTCCCCAGGGCTGAGACTCATTCTGGGAGCTGGATTGGCTGGCTCGCCTGCTTCTAAGCAGGGGCAATAACATCTTACCAGGGCCCAGTAAGGGAACTCCTGAAAGGAGCCTTGGTTTCTCAGAGTCTTTGTGTGCGTGCGTGTGTGTGTGTGTGTGTGTGTGTGTGTGTGTGTGGTGGGGCGGGGTGGGAGAGGCTCAGAAATTTAGAAAATGAAGAGCTGTAATTCTCCACATTGTCTGTTTAATTCCATAACCGACTATCCTTAAAACTTTTGGTCTGAGCTTCTCTAATACTATCTCAATGGACCAGCACAGCTGATAGACACAAAGGGTCACGTGTGAATGAAAAGAAACAAACAGCCCAGCAGAGTTAGGGAAATGATGGGGGGCGGGGGCTGGAAGAGGGCGGACAGCTGAAGAAGGCAAGCGTTGTCACAGCCTGGGGGATCAGCAAATTTGAGGTTTTAGGAGAGTGAAAAAGGGGAGAGAATCTCAGAGATAGGAGAATTATAGTAATTATGATTGTTTTCTTTCTCTATGGTATGCACAAAGAGCAAGTGTTAAAATAATAATTCATTTTAAGTAATGGGTGGGGACTCTGGTAGGAGAAGGGGCAGTGCCCAGAGTGGGATTCGTAGAGATGAGAAGCGGGGGTGAAGAAAATGCCACCCTGGAAGCAGGATCTTGCTCACAATGAAAGGTAAGCACCCCACTATTTGGGAAGTCCTTTGTCAGCCTTTCTGGCTTACATTTGTAAAGCTAGATTGGTGTTTACTTAAAACTGGCAGAGATTTAAGAAGTAATTCCAGTAAGCAAAATGGCCCATAAAACTATTTGCCCTCATTCAGACTTCCCACAATACTACCCATCAAGACTAACGTTCAGAAAGATGCCTGCACCAGCCTGGCTGCACCAGCTACATCTGTGTAAGAGGTGCAGTGCCTGGCTTGAGGGGCTCCCATGAATGCTGTCATTGCTGTAAAGTGTGCTCTGGGGTTGAGCTGTGCCTGCCCTGACCAAGTGGATGTGGCACCCAGCACTGTCAGGAAGTTTCTCACAGGTCCCTCCTCAGTCCTCTCTATTTTTAAAGGGTGGCATTTTCAAATCTTACTCTGACGCTTTCCAGGCCTCTTCCATCTTTCCTCCATCCACCATCACCTGATGTTGCCTCTTCCCCTCCCTTCATCACTGTGCAAACCTGGCTTGTGTAGGAGATCACATCAACCTCCTACCACTGCAACTAAAAATGCATCTTCTCCCAGGCCACCTTTCCCTCTCCCAGCCTCACTGCTTACAGTACCCAGAGTTCCATGCCCCTTGCTCCTATTCTTCATCTGGAGCCTTCTAAGTACTCAAACACTGTGTATCTGAGGCTCCGTGGCCTGAGCAACAGGGCCCTGTTCTGCACTGAGACGGGAAAATGCCCGCTCAGGTCCATGGCTTCTGTTTTAAGGATATAGTTAGAATCTCCTGTGCAAATGGCTTTGTGCTCTCTTCTGGGCCTCTGAGGGCCTTGCCTGGGTTTGTTGCATCTCCCAAAAGGTCCGAGGGGTGGACAGCAGACTGTCTGTGGAACTGGGGGAGAGGATGGAGGACGCTTGGTTGTGTGGGTTGGATTTCCACACTGTGCATCCCTGTCCTCTCATGTGACTTGGAGGGAGCAGGGGTGAAAGGAGGGTGCAGGCTGGGCCAGTTTTCTGTACTGCCACATCTGGAGCAGAACTCCCAGTATTCTGAACATTCCAATCCAACTCTGGCACTCTGACTTGTGGAGCTGCGTTTGCCAAGGACGGCTCATATTTTATGCTGTAGTTTATTAGCTTCACTTGTACATTTAAATGTCAAGGCATATGGCAGGTTAGCCCCTGTGTGTATCCTTGCTGAAGACCTTCGATTTGGTAGGGTCAAACTATTTTCATTCACTTCTTTCCTTCACAGGCTTCCATGGATCTATCAAGTGAGAAGCAAGGAACTAAGTGAACAAATGCTTTTTCCCAGCCCCTTGGCTCGTTCTTTCCTATATACTGATTGTATAAATAATGAGGAATTTAGCAGATTGTCACTGAGAGCCTACAACGCCCTGAAAACAGTGACAAAGAAGAAACTTCTTGCCCAAATGAGCCTGTGATTCACAGGCATTTACCTCCCATAACTTTGGGGATCTACTTCCAGAAGACCCCTCAGAAGTGCTGCTCTTTTACTCCTGAGATGACTGTGAGTGACCTCATCAGACTGTGAGCGATCTCATCAGCTTCTCATTCCAGTTGATTTGGTTTTGCTGCACATATCATAGCTCAGAATATACACTGCACACCATGCTGCCTGTCTGGGTAGCTATGAGCTGCAATTTTGAGTCTTGACTGAAGCAGCTTCAGGTCTCTTCCTCTCACTGAGGAGCCCTGTATCAACTGTAGCAGCCATTTTTATATAGTGAGCAGTGACTAGCACACTTCACACGGTATCAAGACTTCTCTGGGATCTGCAGTGTGTCTTCCATCTAGCAGCAGCATGATTCAAAAGAGCCACTGTATTTCCGGAGATTTTTTGCGAGACAATAAACTAGGCCCTCTGTAGCTCAAATGACAGGAGTAGCTCAGCAGGTACGTTATTCACTTATGGCCCTTAAGCCTTAACTGGGATCAAGACTTTGGCTGAGGCCCCTCAGTCATGTCATCAGCACCCCACAGTGGCTCCAGATCCAGTGATCTTTGGCAAAAGAGTGTGGCACTGGCGAGGAACACAAGCGCTACAGGTACAAGCAACAAGGCTGAAGAGCCAGCACACAAAAGGGCTCACAGCGCAGCAGGGGTGAGACATACTTTGCAGGTACTCAAAGATACCCGCAAAGCCTTTGGGGGAGCCTTATTAGCCTTGTGTCAACATGCATGCTGGCAAAATATGGCTCACCAGTGTTAATTTATGTATAAGGAAACGTGAGCCACACATGTAGCAGAGTGTAGAAAGAGTCCCTCTATGTGTGAACACTGGGCCGTGATTAGTGCTACCAAGATGGATACGGAGCAGCTTTCTCACCAGCTCAAAACATTTGCTCCCTTGCATGGATGTCCTCATACATTTCTCTCCTACTGCTTGTCACTGTTATCTGTGGATGCTCTGATTCTCAATCCTTGATTCTGGCAACTGTCCACTGAAAGCATATGTCCAGCTGGGAAGACAAATAGAAGGTCTCTTCTTCATTACTTGATTGGGGGGGGCTCTCTGAGAACAGGGACTAAAAGGATAGTTCTTTCGCTTGTATTTATCCCCAGGCTCAGGAATAATCGTACGGAAGGCAATCAGCAGGTTTTGGTTGACCAAGATTGATGAGTACATGGAGCTGGGCCAGCTGGGTAGGGACGGCTAAAAAGTAGCGAATCAGTCAAGATAAAAAAATACGGAAGTAGCTGGGTGTGCTGGCGCACACCTGTAATCCCAGCACTTGGCAAGTGGAGGCAGGAGGATCATTATGAGTTCAAGACCGGCCTGGGCTACAAAGTAAGCTCAAGGCCAGCCTGAACTACACAGTGAGACCCTGTCTCAAAAAGACAAAGAAAAAAAAAAAAGATATGGAAGTTAATGAGACCACTGAAGGGTGGCAGTGGGAGAAAAGCACCTTCCGGGAAGAAAGAGCAATGTGTGTCTAGGCTTTGAGGTAGAAAGGGACCTAGCTCCTTGGGACTGATAAAAGTGAGAACTGAGCTCCCAGGAATGCAGAGACTTGGAGCAGAGGTTAAGGCTGGAGAGATGGCAGGTCTCTCAAAACTTCTGAAACCATCTTATGGACACTGAGGTTCATTCCAGGTGCTGCAAGAAGCCACTAAAGGGTTTAAACTAGGAGACACGATCTGCAAAATGCAAACTTTGTCTTCAAAGGGATCATACCAAATAGTGACTGGTTGGAGAGACCACAGGTAGAAGCAGGAAAACAATTCATAAGATGATGTACCAGTCCAAGAGTGACTGATGATGGTGGTTGGAATAGGGTTATGGATAGAGATGGCTGAAGGGAAAGTATCTAGAGAAAGTCTCAGGATTTTAGTTTAAACAACTGTTGGGTAAACATGGTGTTTACTGAGATAGAAAACACTGGAGGAGCAGAGAGGATGATAAATTGTTTTTCTGTGTTGAGTGTAAGATGTCTGGAAACATCTGTGACAGTTGAGTTTTTAATTGTCAACTTGACTGAATAGGGAGACTTCAGAAGTGATGAGATCATGGAAGCATTACTCATCAGTTGATTAAACCAATGATATTCAACAGCTGAATGTGCTGTTAGGAGATGGGACCCAGCTGGAGGTGGGTCACTGAAAATATAAGGTATATCTCTCAACTCCCATGAGTTGAGTAGAATTTCTCTCCCAAGTCTTTCTACCAGTATGTTTCTGCTTTGTAGCCTGCCAACCAAGGACTAAACCCTCTGAAACCATGAGCCAAAGAAACCTCTTCTCCTTTACATCATGTATGTCAGGTATTTTTCCCAGCAATGGTAAAGCTGAGCAATACAGCATCTGAGTTTGTATCTATCCGGGTGGTAAATTTTGCATCTTAAGAGAATATACCAGGTAAGAGCTGCAAATCTGAAAGTAAACTCTATTTAGATGATAAAGAGCCCCCAAGAATTGGTAAATGGCTGGGGAAGAGTATAAATTGGAAAGGGCAGGAGGCTTTGGACCCAAGGAACTCTTGATGTGTAAGAACTAGAAGATCTGATTCCAAGCATGGCTGCTCATGAGAATATCTGGGAAACTTTTAAAATTTCTATCTTCAGGGGAATGTGACTACAATGTATATTTTGAAAAGCCTATAGTAGAATTAGAAATTATTTGGTAAAAGAAGATTACTGTCAAAGAGACGAGTGCTTAGAAAGGAGGAAAACAAAATAATTGTGGTATTTCAGATACCACGGGGAGAAATTTAGGAAGAAATCAACTAGACAAAATCAGGACTGAATTTAATAATGGGAAGCCAAATGTTAGTGCATCCACTTGTCTGACTTCTGAAAATTAGTGAGTTGGCATTCAAATTCAACAGATATAAAAAGCAGCGCAGGCCAGGCATGAGGGCACATGCCTGTAATCCCAGTACTTGCGAGGCTGAGGTATAAGGATCACTGTGAGTTTGAGGCCAGCCTAGGCTACAAAGTGAGTTCAAGGCCAACCTGAACTACATAGCAAAACCCACAGCAAAATACAAAAAACAAAAACAAAAAAAACCCAACAAAAAAACCCCAGTCCAGCAGAGTTCCCTGTGCTCAACACTCTCAAAGATACATGCACAAAGTGGAGATGAAGAGAAAGGAAGGTATGTCAGGTAGTATAAAGCTTCTCATTAGTGTTAGAACATGAACTATGTCAAAAGGATGGTAACCAGGGAAGAAGCTAAGCAATCCTAGAAGAGGAAGTATGGAAACAAAAGTATGATTATTTAAAAGAACAATGTATATGTTGGGAAATAAAGTTAGACTGCGGCTGGAACACAAGAAAGTAGATGTCAGGAAGGAAAAGAAGAGGACAGGCTCCAGGTATTAAGGACCTCATATGCTAAAGTTAAAAAATGATTTCGCATTTATCCCAATTATCCCAAATTATTTGGCATTTATCACAAAGGTACGGGGGCCCTGAAGAACATAAGAAAATAAGTGGTACAGTTAGATTTGTGACTTGGACAGCACATTCTGGCAGCCAGTGGGGAGGACAGTCTAGATCAGTGGTGGTGAACCTACAACACGCATGCCACAATGGGCTGTTTGTATCATTGAAAACTCTAAAAGGTTTGCCATCACTGGTCTAGGATCAGGGATGAACTGGGAAAAGATGGGAACTCAAACTTCCAGCCAAAGACTAACTAGTGCAGATCTAGACATGGGAGCTGGAGTTACCAGGGCCATGGCAGGAAAAAAGAGCAGAGAGCTGAGGGTGACTGACCGGAATGGGAGGGTAAGATACCAGGGAAGATTTCCTCAGCTTACTGGCTGGCTGGAGGCATGTGTACCTGAGATACCTAGTAAGTAGAAGACTAGATGTAGGTGAGGATAGGATTAGATATTCAGTGTGGGAGAAAATGTGTCAACACTGGCAGGTTATTCCAGTCTCCAAAGGAAAAAAGATGCAAACTGTGCTAGTCAACTTCTCTTCACTGTGGCAAAATACGTGAGAAAACAGCCTAAAGGAGGAATGGTTTCTTTGGCTTGCTTAGTTCCTTTGCTTCTGGGTCCACGTCGAGACAGCACCCAATTTGGAAGACATTTTAGGCCCAAATCATAACAGTAACAATAATGCTAGTTTCCTTGACTGCTGTCTTTCACCTCTAAACCATTCTATAGCCTATTTCTTTCAAATACCTGGATTCATGTATCCCTTCAGCTTCCAGCTAGTCATTGCATGGACTTTATTCACTTACTGTTTACTTCACTAAAACGTAACCTGCAGGTGACTTGCAAGGTCCTGTGACTGAGGACAGATAAGATTATAACTGGCCTTCCCCTCAGAGATTACAACCTAGCAGGGGCCAAAAGACATTACCCACTCAATTATAAACCATTTAGCTCCACGTCACAAAGGTTCTGAAGAAACAGGGTCGTATGAGGCAAAGTGTAAGGAGTGGGCCCAAGATTCATAAATAGGTTTCAGTAGGTCCGTGACTTCCCCAAAATCTGAAATGTAAAATGTCGAGGAGGTAGTGCAGAAACGGGAAGGGTAATAATTTAACACAGCTCGAAGGGGGTTTTCACCCCTAAAATGCCAAGAAATGCTCCAGTCTGTAAGTCTGTTTGGGCAGTATTGATACAAACTTCCCTCAAGAGAAGACAATGAGTGACCAAAGGGACGCTAACCGTTTGGCGACCTAGCTAGTCCACTGACAGCCGTCAACTTGTCTCAGACATCAAAAATGATCAGTCTTGTGACTCAACGTCAGAAAAGGCAACCTGATCATTAATTTTTTTTAAAATGCAGTTATTTAAAAGGATAAGATGTTCACCGGGGATTTCCAGACACTTGCCCCAAGGTCCAGACGCTGAATACCAGGGTAGCAGGGCACCACCCTACTGACTCGTTCCGGCACGGATGGAACAGACTGCTAAGAGATCCGCCTTTTAGACTTCACCGAGAGAAGTCAGTGAACTCCGGGAATCCAGTCCGGGTTTTCAAACATGAAGCCGGAAGTAACCGCGAGCCGGAAGTTTCAGAGCCTGCACAGAAGAAGGGGGGAGGGGAGCAAGAAGAAAACAGGGTAGGATGGCGGCTCAGATTCCAATTGTGGCTGCCCCTTCCACTCCCGGGATAGCTCGTAACAGCAAAAAGAGGCCAGCCAGCCCTTCCCACCACGGCAGCAGCGGAGGGGGATACGGCGTCAGTAAAAAGAAAAAGGTATCCGGCTCTGGCTTTGCGCAGGTACTAGCGCACTGGTAGTTTGCGCATGCGCGGGGTTGGGTGGGCGCGAGAACGCATGCGCGGGCTCGGCTGGGCAGGACGGAGTAGGGCAGCACGGCGCGTGCGTAGTGCCGGGTGCGGGGGGGGGGGCACTGCTTGCTGAGGTAGTCGCTTGCTCTTGGTGTGAATAAGTTTTTTCCCTTCAGTTTCGACACGTGGAATTTAGTTAAAGAGAGCCACCTGCTTTGTATTGTGAGGGGAGGCGGGAGGTTATTACTGATAGTAGAAGGACTGCTCCTTCCCATCAAGGTGGCTTGTCGAGCGAGGGGCGGGACAGTCAGAAGTTGGTGGCTCTCCTTTGCGGTTCTGGCCACATTGGCTGTCAGAGGTGCAGAGTGTCGTGATGTCCTGAGTGGAGAAATACAAAGATGCATTGATATGTGTGGCCCCCTACATTCTTAGGGAAGTGCCTTTTGCACCCTCAGTTTTTCCTCAAGTGAGTTCCTCTTGATGTTAAGGGAATTTTTGACTGCAAGCACTGAGCATAGCATACGGCACAGATTTAAAGTCGGCTCGGCGATCGAGGCTCTGCCGTTTCCGCCAAGAATCTCAACACGCTGGCTTCCCTGGGCTGATGTTTTCGCCGGTTCCGCGCCGCAAGAGAGCAAAGATTGGAATGTTGGTGCTGTTCAGCACATGGTGTGGGAGGTTCGCCTAGCGACTGTGCTAGAGACGCTAATTGCCTCATAACTGGTAGAGCTCCCCAACTTCTTAGTACATCGTTGGGGTGAACTTTGCATATGGTAAAACGCACAAATTATGAGTACAAATCACTGAATTAATTGCCTCTCAGATAAGATAGCGTTTTCAGGAGTCCCAGTAGCCTGTTGTGGGTGCACGCCTGTAATTGAAGCACTCGGGAGGCAGAGGCAGGAGGATCACTGCGCCAGGCCTTCTGGAGCTACATAGTGAGTTTCAAGGCCAGCCTGGACTACAAAGCAAGACCTTGTCTTAAAACAAAACAAAAAAACTGAGCCGGGCATGGTGGCACATGCCTGTAATAGGCAGAGGCAGGAGCATCTCTGTGAGTTGAAGGCCAGCCTGGCGTACATAGTGAGTTCAAGGGCAGCTTAAACTACACAGTGAAACCCAGTTTAAACATTTTTTTAGAAAGGCCTACGAAGCCCAGTAAATTCCCTATTGACCCCTTGTTGTTTCTTCTGCCCCTAGCAGAGATAACTGCTACTCTGCTATTGTTTGGTTCTCAAACATAATATAAATGGGATCATATGGAACATATTTTCTTTTGTGGCCTTCTGGGTTCCTTTGGGAAACCATATTTTTGAAAATCATCCTTTACTGATATGTTATATAAACAGCTGATGGACATTTGAGTAGTTTACAGGTTTGGGCGTTTTGTTTTGTTGAGAGAGGGGCTCACTATGCAGTCCAGGGTCTCCTTGGTTCCCAGCAATCCTGCCTGAATCGCCCAAGTTCTGGGATTACAGGCATGTCCCACAGCGCCTGGTTCAGGTTTTGGCTTCTTTACATAAGATGCTATGAACACTCTTGTTCAAACAAGTCTTCATGTGGCATTATGCTTTCCCTTCTCTTGATTTTTAGCGAAATTGCTGGATCAGAAGATAACTAAGATAACTAAGAAGCTGTTAAATGGTATTTCCCAGTATGGTTTCACAATTTTGCATTCTAACCAACAAAGTATGAGAATTGCAGTTCTACATCTTCAAAAAATGCTTAGCACTGCCAGTTTTGAGATTTTAGACATTCTGTTGAATAGACCGTGGTAACTTACTGTTTGAGTTATGTTTCTGTGATGGCTGATACCAACCATCTTTTCCTGGGCTATTGGCCTTTCCAGTATGTGTTGTGAACTGCCTGGTTATTTTTCTAACTTTCAAAAAATTGATATGTATAAGTTTCTCATATATTCTTCTTTTCTTTCTTCCTCTTCTTTTTTTTTTTTCTTTTGCGATAGGGTCTTGCTGTTTAGTTGAGGCTGGCCTTCAGCTCATTACGTAGCCCAGGCGGGCCTTGGATTCACAGTGATCCTCCTGCCTTGGCTTCATGAGTGCTGGGATTACAAGCATGCACCCCCACACCTGGTTTATATGCTTGATTAGAGTCCTTTGTCAGATAGATTGTGCGTGTTCTCTCCAAGTATGTCCATGATGTGTTTTGATATTCACTTGTGCCAAGATCAAATAATGTCAGTACATTTTAGGATAAATTATTCTTTTGACCCTTTTGTTGGACTTGTGGGCTTGGATTGTGTTGATCAGCTGCCATCACAACAGGCCCCAGAAAGTGGCCAATAACTTCAGGGTGCTGGACATATCCAAGAACCCAATGTGGTAGAAATTTCAATTTTGGTGGAAATTTCAACTGTGGTGGCCTCAGGACTCTCACTGAGGAGATACTAGATGTCCCATGATGCCCTCTGTTTTAATGGCCCCTTTAGGAGAGGCTGGAAAAAGCGAGGCATTTCCTGGCCTAGTGAATTCTTTTGTCACGCCTCTTCTCTTCATAGTTAGTGTTTAAGGAGATGTAGTAACCAGTTACCCCATTTCCACCCTCAGCATCCCATAAGGAAGGAAAAGAACTTGTCTTCTGTCTCTGGAAATAAGTGCTAGGTTCTTTTCCTGCTCTGGTTCCCTGAGCTATAGCATGTGCAGCTATTAACATAGCACTCTCCCTTGGGAGCTGCCTGAAGTTTTCCTGTGGGTACCCTCAGCTGTGCAGCTCTTCGGTTTCTTTCAATTCAGTTCAAGCAGCGAGAATTTAGGTTATAGTACCATATTTCAGTTACGCCTCTAGCAGTTTGCCTAAGACATTTCAAAAGATTATAGCTTGTGCCACTCTCCCAAACATCTCCTAAGAGGAGAGAATGACAGATACGTATTGTTTTAGTTTTCTGTTGTCTCTGTTAATAAATTACTGCAAATTTAGTGGCTTAAATAATACCCACTTATTAGCTCATGTTCTGTAGGTCAGAAGTCCTGGCATAAGATGGACTCTTAGTTCTGTTCTTCATGTATCACAAAGCTGAAATCACAAACCAACTGGAGCCAGGCATGGTGGTGCATGCCTTGCAACCTCAGCACTTGGGAGGCTGAGGCAGGAGGATTGCCATGAGTTCAAGGCCATCCTGGGCTACATAGTGAGTTTGAGGTCAGCCTGAACTGTATAGCGAGACCCTGTCTCAAAAAAACAAAAAACAAAAAAAACATCAACTAGCTAAGTTCTTGTCAAAAGGATCTGGACAAAGTTTGTATCTAGGCTCATTCAGATTGTTGACAGAATTCAATTCTCTAGAGATCGTGGGTCCCTATCTCCTTGTTGGAAGTATTACTGACATTCCTTATCACATGACCTCTTCCATCTCCCAACCATGGAGAATTTCCTTTTGTCTGATCCCTCTCACACATCAAATATCTCTGACTTCCCTTATCTCTGAGTGCACGGATTTAGATTTAAAAGACTTATGTGATTAGAACAGGGCCACTTGGATAATCGCCTTTATTTAAAGTCTGCTGATTTGAAACCTTAATGATACCTGCAAAATCCCTTCACAGCAGCCCTAGATGAATGTTTGCTTGAATGACTGGGAGGTATATGTATGTGGGGGAGATATGCTGGAATTTTGCTATGATCCTACGTTTCACGTATGAAATAACCAGAAAGATACCAAAGGGGATTATAGATACGCCCCCATGCTGGTACCATATGTGTAACAGGACAGGAGAAGATGACCTTGGGCAGTGATCGTTAAAGGAGGAGAAGGTGGGGAGGTGGAGGGATGTGAGGCTGACTTGGAAGGTGGTGAATTTAAATGGAGAAGGTGTTCTAGGCTCAGAGTTTTGCACATTACATTACCTCTGGTTGCCCAAGGTTTCATCAGCGTGGATGTGAATGTTTTTATATAAATGATCGTATTTTTGAGTTAGAAGGATTTTACAGATCTTTCAGCACCTGCTTTAACAATTTCACCTCTTTTGTTTCTTAAAAACAAAGAATGTAAAACTTTGATGATATTTAAAAAATTACAAAGGACATTTACATAAGATGGTACTAGAATATTTTTAGAGTTTACTTAAAATAACTTGATATCATGTATTCTTAAGGTGAGTTTTATTTTCCAGAAATGTACATGCAGTTTCTAAAGTAAAATTTAGTGCATACTTAAGTGCCTAGGAGCCCTCAGGATATGGAGGAAATATTTTTGTTCTAAAAATAGTCAGAGTAAAGCATTGATAGAAGTCACCCGTAGATCAATCCGAGGATGTGGTTTCAATACAATGATTTTGCTTTATTATTCCATCAAGATCTTTAGTGCAGCAGAAAATGCTGTTTGTGTCTGCTCACATCCATAAATTCCTCAGACCTGTAACTGTTTGGATTTACATTCTTAGGTATGACTAATGGAGTTGTTGGTTAATACTGTTATGAAAGTGCTACCTTCCATTCATTCTAGCTGTGATACTTTGGAAAGGATTAATATTAAATTGGTGAGTTTGCAGAACAGGTAAGTGCTAAGGTGAAAGACAAGATAAATAATAGTAATCAATATTTATTGAACATTTACTTTGTGCTAGACACTGTTCTAAGGGCTTTCTAAAGAGTGTCTCATGGGGCATGATGACACATGACTGTAATCTGAGTACTTGGGAGGCTGAGGCAGGAGGAACTCTATGAGTTTGAGGCCAGCTTGGGTTGTATAGTGAGTTCAAGTCCAGCCTAAACTACATAGTGAGACCCTGTCTACAAAAAAAAAAAAAACAAACCAAAAAAGACTGTTTCATTTAATTCTCAGAACAACTCTCTGTGAGTTGTTACTTTTGTTTACAGAAAAAAGACTAAAGCCACAGAGACAGTAATTTGCCTGAGGTCACACAGCTAATAAGCAAGAGTCAAGATTCAACCCAAGAAGCCTGTCCAGACTCCACATTCTTTTTGTTTTTAACTCTCTTTTTGGTGTCACTCGCTATGTTGAAAGCTATAATTAGATTTTTGGTATAACCGAAAGTGTTGGAGAGAACTGCTTTGTGAGAGAATTTTACCGGCTCCATAGAGGGCATTTAAGGCTTTTCAAATACCTATTCTAGTTATTAAATGTTTCTGAAAAACCTAATTGACTTATAGACTGAGCATTACTTAATAACATTTGACTTGTGATGGTTAATAAATAGTTAACAAAGCACCTGATGCTGAGAAGCGGTAGTTGCTTCTTTATTTATTGATTGATTTTTGGTACTGGGAATAGAACTCATGACCTCACGCTTGGCAGACAGGCACTGTGCCGCTGAGCTACATCCCCTGCCCAGTAGTTGCTTCTTTAGAAGAGTAATGCACAGGGCACACACGAGGGGCACAGAGATGATGAGTAATCAGCGGCAACCAGAGAATGCCAGACTGATTTGATTTACCCATTTAAAAAGTAATCATTCTGACCTAACTTTCGAAAGAAATCATGGTGGAATCAGATGTGGTGGTACTCACCTTTAATCACAGCACTCTGGAAGGCTGAGGCAGGATTGTAAGTTCAAGTTCAAGGGCACTTTAGTGACTTAAATAAAATATAATAAAAAGACTGGGAATTGTAGCACAGCGTGAAGGTCCTGGGCTTAATCACCAGTATGACCACCACCACCAACAGAGTAATCTTGGTCATGTTATTCTTTCTACAGGTAGATGTAGTTCTTATATTGTATTTGGTGTATAGCATTGTTAACATTGCTCTGTGCTGGTCATCTCCTCAATTAGATTTGACAAAGTCTAATAAGCTTTTTATGAATAATTACTTCATTGTATTCCAAGGAATTAGGTGCTCTTATTTGTGCCAGCTTTTTTGGGAGAGAGTGTTTGTTTGAGACAGGATCTCACTATGTAGTTCAGGCTGTTCCTGAACTCACGAGTTATCCCAGGCTGGCCTCTAACTTGCAGTGATCCTCCAGCCTCTGCCTCCCAAATGCTGGGATTACAGGTATGTGCCGCCATGCCTGGCTTTTTGCCAGTTTGAGTAACCCTCCTATCTCTAGTTTTAAACTAGGGTCAACTTTTTTTTTTAATCTAGAATACTATTGGACAGATATAGCTGGTTAATTTTTCAGGGATAAGACAAAAGACATTTGTCTGTTGTAACCGCAGACAGAAGACCTAAGTTTTCCTGAAGTCTGAGTCTGAGTCATGCAAACTGCTGTCTGGAGAGACTACACCATTTATTTGAGCTCTACAGTTGACCAGATAGACTGAGACCCCAGGCTTGCTGACTCTAGTCTGTTGGCGACAGGTGTGTGCTTCTTTAATAGCAGGCCAAGCCAAGTGTGGTGATGTCTGCAATCTGAGGCTGAGGTAGGTAGATTGCAAGTTCTGGGCCAAGCTGGGCAATTTATCAAGACCCTGTCTCACAATGAAAAAATAAATAGCTTAGTGCACCCTGGTACCACCAAATTCCCAGGCTTAGTCTAGGCGTCACTTCCTCTCCTCTCCTTAGGGCATTCATGACTTGAGGCCAGATAGTTTATCTCATAAAGTCTCTTAGTGTTAATAATGCTTTCGTAATATGGAAACTATACGTCATTTTAAATTTTATTTCATTGCATATGAGCTTTATAACTTGATCTTCCCTTTGACTAAGGGTTTCTCCCTTTCATCCTGTCATTAGTAGACAAGAGTCACTGCTGGACTGAGCCTAAAGGAAGGGAGGACCCAGGTGGAGTCACCTGAGTGTGGGGGCGGGGCTGAGGAGGAAAGATGGAGAGAAAACCTGTCCTGGGTCTTGTGGGGAGTGTGTCTGATTTGAGAACCGAGAGCCCGCCATACAACAGACAGGAGTCCTTCGAGGTGTCAGGTGGTTTCTCTTCTGGGGTCTTTCTTCAGCTTTACGTCCCTGGGTGCCCTGCCCGCTGGAAAGAGCAGAGCAGAGGTTGGTGTGAGCTCTGCTACACAGAGATCTATTTGTAAAGAACCCAGCTTCGGCGCATCCAGTTTCATTCCCTTCTTGACTCTCTGGCTGGCTGCCTGGCACAGCTGACTTCTGGCTCTCGCTTGTGCCGCCCTCCCCTTACTGTCAGCAGATGTGTCTAGTGTGTGTCTCTCCCCTGGCAGCCTCTCCACACTGTCCATCCAGCGCTGACTTGCTGCAGTACCGCTTTTCACAGTGGCCTTGGAGAGGCTCACTTGCCTGAGTCTCAGTCCGGGACTGCTGCCTGACACTGTTCCCCCACTCGGGACCAAGCAGCTGCGTCAGCAGAATCCCCAGCATTCCTTTCTTTTCACGGGGTACTCAACACCTTTGTGCTTCCACAGTAACAATCACGGGAGAGGAATAAGCGGAAAGGGAGAAGCGCAGTCTTACAGCATTTCTAGAATAAAAGAAGCAACTAGCTGTACTCCCTGAGGATGGGGCCGAGGACCTGAGCACCCTCTGGGGGTGTGCGTGTAATCACTGCCCCAGGCCTTGAGGCTTGGATTTTATTTTCCTTTAGAACCTCCTCTTTGCTTCTGTAGCACTTTAGTTTGTTTCTGCCAGATGGAAGCAGTGTTTTATCAGTAGTCATATTCTTTGTGGAAACTCAAACAAGAAAGATGAACTTGAAGTATATCTGGTCCCGGGAAATCTCACCCACATTCCGCCTGTTTTCCCTAGATTAAGCTTTGGATTTTCTCTAGGTGACTGCTTTTTTCCTTTTCTAATATGATGCCCACTGAACGGTTCTTAGCGTTGTGGTATATTCTTCCCCCCACTCCCCCCGCAGTGACCCTGCCCTCTGACAGTGTCAGGGCGTTGGTCTGTTTCCTGCTGGGTAGTCTTTTGGTGCACTCTTCTGGATAGTTAGGAGTCTTGGGTGAATGGTCTCTGGTTTTAGTTACTTTTCTCTCGTTGCTGAGACAAAATATCTGACACCCAAAGTTAAAGGGGAAAAGATTTATTTAGTTCGCAGTTTGTGGAGGTTTCAGTCTGTAATTAGCTGGCTCCAACGCAGGGTGGCTTGGCAGAGGGGCAACCATTCGTCGTGGAAAACAGCAAAAGCAAGAGAGGAACAGAGAAACAAGCCTTTTTATGTCCCTTTTGTCTTTATCCAGAATGCTGGGGCTAGGGTGGTTCCAATCCAATCAGTGGACTGAGGAAGCAATCACCCACCCTTAATCCAAGCGCCCTTAATCCCAGCATTGAACCATGAGTCACTCACAAACCAGATTCAGCTGCCTCTGAAAAAGCCTCATCTAAAAGTATGTAAAGATTTGGGGGGCGGCAATCTAGACACAACCCTAACAATCTCTTTCCTTCTAACACTGGCAAATCTCCTCAGACCTGCTCCTCGTGCCCCTTCCGGGCAGTGGCCTGGTCTCTGCTTTGCACCTGGACTACTACCTCTTAAAAAAACAATTTCAGTGTAACCACAGGTTTTATATGATGACAGGAAGGACTGTGGATTGAGGGAGGCCGTGTGGTCAGAGAAGTGGTAGCACAGCTTCTGGACTTTTTGCTAGAGCCCAGGCCTATGCGGTGACAGCCAGGAGAGACGAGCCCTTTGCAAGAACTGTTGCAACACAGTTAATATCCCGCACCACAGATCCTGTGGTGGGGACGTGCACACGTGTGCGTGCAGACGCACAGTCCTGTAAAATTAAACGTACACTCACCTAATAATGCCATCACTCCCATCCTGGGTATTCACCCAAGAGAAATAAAAACACGTCACAGCACCTGAAAACAAATTTAAGTATTCATCAAAAGGAAAATGGATGACTTTTAGCATATAAATATAGTGGAATTCTACTCCGCTGAATAGTGGTAAACACGGTGAAACAACTGCTGAGGCAATGTAACAAATTGGTGTGTCTTTACGACAAGCTAAAGAAGCCAAAGACTGCATGATGTCACATTCTATTTACATGAGGTTCTAGAACAAACAGATGGGGTAGAAACCAAAGCAGCGGCTGCCCCTGTGGCCTGAACGTATTGACCAAGAACAGGCACGAGAGAGCTCCCTGCGAACTCCGATGGGAGTGTTCTGCATCTTGGTCAGCGATTGATTTGGGTTATGGTAGTGGAAACATTTACTGTGTATAAATTGTACCTCTGTGTTTTAAAAAGTAGCCTGAGAAGATTAGAATTGTATTAGGAATCAGAAGTTGCTCCTTATTTTGGCTTGCTTCTCTGGGAGTGTTAGCTTAAAGGTTTTCAAAGCGTATCAGCCTGCTTGTCAGTGCACTCTGCAGCCAGCTGACCTGTGGCCCTCTAGCTTCCTCCCCGTTTTCCTTTCTCAGAATGCCCTTGTCCTGTTGTGCCCTTCACATTCCAGCAGCCGCCTGCGTTCTCTGGCTAACTAGAGCCTCGGGCCAGATCTTTTGGCCTTAATTTTTTAAGGCACAGTGAACAAGGTCAGCAGGAGTGGTCTTGGGATGGTGTGGTGTGATGGAAATGGATTAGAATCGTTCTGACCTGGGCTTGAATCTAAAGGCCAAGTACGATGTGGCCTTGAACCTATCACCCTGAGCCTCTGTTTTCCTTTTATAAGGTAGGACGGCAGTACCTCCTTGTAGGAGCTTTCAGAATTAAACGAGCCAGCTCATGCAGGACAGCCATCCCTGAGCACAGCGTAAGGGGCGGCCGGGACCCGTGGCAGCCGTGGCCCTGCCTGTCTCTCCTGTCCACCCCTCAGAGCAGTAGCTCCTCAGCTGGCAGAGCCTCATCTGGACCTGCTACCTGCTGGAACTCTGGCCTCCCTTGCATATCCTGTTTTGTTAAAAGCAGAAGTAAGAACCCAGAAGTTGATCTCAAACTATTCTCACTGTTTTAAGGGTGTCAGCACGGAAACCATGAGTGAGAATAAAGTGGTGTCCTCCGAGTTTAGCACAGGACCTGTGGAAAAAGCTGCCAAGCCTCTGCCATTTAAGGATCCCAACTTTGTGGTAAGCATGTAAAGTATTCTATAAATAAAAGAAACTGACACTTTCCCCTCTGAGTATGCTGGGGCTGAGGTGGCTGTGGTGTCCTCTTCTCCCTCTATCTAAGTTGCCACCTTCTCCCAAGAGCTGTGCTGGGAAGGAGGAACGGAGAAGAAAATCCACTGTACTGATCTCCCAGGGTCCAGACTCTGAGGACTGGTGCCCTCTGTGGAACTCACCAAAGGGTAGTGTTGTGAGGGTGGGTCATTTCCACAGTGATTGTCCTCCTTGCCTTTGTATTGGTTTTATAAAAGTTTGAAATATTGAAGAGTGCTCCTCATTAGTTTTAAGTAAATCTAAATTATGGTGCTGCGAAGTAGAAACAGGATGCTCTTCCTTTGAGGTTTTTTTTTTTGTCTTTTTGAGATAGGGTTTCCCTATGCAGTGCAGGCTGGCCTTGAACTCACTTTGTAGCCCAGGCTGGCCTCAAAGTCTCAGTGATCCTCCTGCCTCTGAGTGCTGGAGTTATAGGCAAGCACCACCATGCCCAGCCTCCCTTTCATTCTTGAAAGATATAATAAATTATCAAGAGTCAGATTACACCATTAAAATTTTATTTTTTTATGAATGAGCTTTCAAAATACAGCATTAACCAGTGTCTGCAAATATTTTGTAGTCTTGTCCATTTTATTATATAATCTTCCTAGGACAAAAATGAAGAAAGAAAAGATTTCCAGAAGGCTTGCCATGCCGTGATTGAAACTTACTTGAGTTCTTGTGGATCACTAGTAATTTACAAGGCAGAGACTTGTCCTCAGAAGGGATTTAGAGCTGCAGTCATGAGGTTAAATCTAACTTTGTAGTAAATTTTTCTTGAATGGATGAAGTTATGAGAGAATTCTACAAAGTTAGACCCAGTAAAGGATTTGGTTTTCTCTGTGCGTGTGAAATAGCCTTTCATTTCTATTCTATCACCACTAACACATGGATTTTGACAGTCCAAAGCCTTCTTTAAAAAAAAAAAAGAACAACAAAGATTAAAAGTGTACAGTGAAATACTTTTTTAAAAAGGTCTCAGGTATATATGATGGCTGCTAGAATGAGCAGTACATAACAGGACTAAGCTTAAATGTCAGATTCTCAATCTATTGATTTTTGTTTCTTCTAATCCATGTTTTTAATTTGAGCACTCTGGCCATGGTGGTGCAGTAGCTGGCAAGAAGAACAGAACCTGGAAGAACCTGAAACAAATTCTCGCTGCTGAAAGGGCATTGCCTTGGCAACTGAACGACCCTAACTGTGAGCTGTGTAGAGTTTTCCTCGTGTTTAGAATGTGTAGACTAGTAACTTTCTCACAACAAACCTGCGTAATTTTATTGGGTTCACATTATTGTAGGAAACAGTTTTCAGCCTCAAAATTTTATAGTGGCCTCAACCAAGGGATATTATGTGTCTATTTCCTCTTAACCATTGTCTGTGTTAACTTTGTGTTGTCATGGGTGTGTGATTTTTAGTGTCAATGTGAAATTTCATTCAGGAGAAACAGGTTCTGATATGCTCATAGTCATGTTTTTATTAGAAAAACTGCTTATTCAAAAGCCTGTTCTTGGGCTGAGGATATAGCTCAGTGGCATAAGCGCCTGCCTGGTAAATGCAAGGTCCTGAGGGTTTCCAATGACCAACTTAAAGGCCATTGCTTTTGCTGTCTGGCCAGTGCCTTTCAGAATAAACACTTTCTGATTCAGGATGCCTAAATCTATATGCAACACAATTAGATGTTCTGTTCAATGTCACTGGGGAGTACAGGTTCAAAGATCCCTCCACTTCCTGCCCTGCTATGCATCTTCTGTGCAGGTGACTCAGATGGCTGTCACATAAGCTAGTCAATAGGGTGTGGAGGTGCAGGAGTCTGGGCGCTCAGATCCAGTCAGTGGGTTGTTTGGCATTTCATCACCATCAACCCATGCGGCCTAAAACTGTAAAAGTAGCTTGTGGGCAGATGCGCTTTCCAGCAGTTCTGCTGGAATAGAGTCCCTGGTGACAGGGCAGGGCTAGATCCGGAGCTAGCACTTCGTCTGTGACATACTTCCCTGTTTCTCTAAGACCCCTTCTTCACTTCTGCCATTAACCCCCAGGGAATTGTAGGAGTAAATATGCAAGAGGAAAATTTCAAGAATCATATCAAATGTTATTTTAGAAAGAAAGAAAAGGAATTAGAGTGTCTTAAGGCTAGGTTAGTCATCTTTTTCTCTTTTTTACAGACTTCAGTATTGATGCCCCTCCATCCTTTAAACCAGCTAAGAAGTATTCTGATGTTTCAGGCCTCCTTGTGAGTACAATTATCTCTGTATATTAAACATTAAACTGAAGAGAAGATGTCTGTCTAGTCAGTGTCCAATATCAACCACCAGTGATCCTGCCTGGAACCCATATTCTGTGATGGTAAAGGGTTTGTGCAAGGCATTTATGTTGCAGCCTGTGTCTGCAGCTGGAAGGATGATTGCTCCAGAAAGCAGCAGACCTGAATTTTACTTCTTGAGAGAAACAATTATTCCATTTTTCATGGCTGAGATTTTTAAAACCTGCATTTTAGATGATTGATTGTACTTTAAAAAAATATTTAGGGTTGGGGATATACCCCAGTAGAAGAGCACCTGCCTCATACGCTTGAGGCCTTGAGTTCGATCCCCACCACTGCAAACAAAAACGAAAATCCTTATATATCTGCGCAGGGGCACTATGACAAGGACAATCACTTTCAGGCTTATTTAAGCACCAGAACCCCCTTTCCAAATGAAAAATATTTTATAGAATCTGCATATCTAAAAGAGCTGAGCCTGCTCCCCACTGCAGCCCTGTGTGAATATGGCCCACACCCACCAATGTGACCCCTCAAAGGCTTCTGGGGAACACAGTTTGGGAACCACCAGCAGGGCAAAAAGAGAAGGCAATTGGCTGAAGCTCAGGAGCCAGAGAACCCTACTTCCTTATCTGCAAAATGTAGTGCAGGTACAGAACCTGCAAAGATTGTCTCTAGCTCTCCTTTTTAATCCTTCCTTCATCTCTTATAAATTTGGAAGGTGGAATTTTCTCACAGCTGTAGAAATGAAGCAGCCACTTATTAAACTCACATACATAGCCTTTAAATGTTGTGTCATTTAATGAAAACGTATGGCTTCAACTTCTGTAACAAACTGACCAAATTAATTACATATATCATACAAAGGAGAATCGCCTCTTCCATCCTTACATAATATCCTGGTCCTTTTCATTGTTCTGAAGTCTACTTTAATATAACAACATGCTGTGATTTGGGTATGGTTTGTTCCGCAAAGGTTCGTATATTATGAGCTCGGTCCCAGTGTGGGAATATTGATCCAGCCTTCAAGAAGTGGGGCTAAACAAAGGTAATTAGATTGTGGAGGCTTCACCCTGGTGGCTGATTAATTCCATCTCTCAGGAGTGGATCAGGTCTGGGTCTGGTCTCTCAGGGGTGGATTAGTTCCCACAAGACAGTGTTGTGCTAAGAACAATAAGCCTGATCTCTTGCACACATGCCTCTTCTACACTTGGGCAGTTCCCTCGCCATCACTCTGTGCTACAGCTATGCTGGCCCTCTAGCTGCTTGGACCCTCTAGCCGCCAAGATCTTGAGCTCGTTTCTTTATAAAGTGCCAGGGTTTTTTTGTTTGTTTTTTTTGTTTTGTTTTGTTTTGTTTTGGTGTTTATGAGGCAGAATGTTTACCTTATGTTGAATGTTTACTCTTTTCTTTGCAATATATGTATTTAAATAATCTGAGTCTATTTTCAAATATCATAGTATATTTTCAGTTACAGTCTTTCATCTTTCGCGGTTGTACATTTTACTTACACATGTGTTAGAAACATAAAATGTGTTGCTATTAGTTTTTGCTTTAGTTATCTTTTAAAGAAATAAAAATAAGAATGTTTCTTTTGCTTTCATTTATTCTATTTCTAGCCTTTTGCATTTTATTGTGGACATCTGATTTTCAGCCTAATATCATATTTGTTTCTGCCAAAATGATCACACTTAGTATTCTTATAGATCTGCCAGCAACAATTTCTTCAATTTTTGTTTAGGTAAAAAAAGATTTTGAGGGCTGCGGACAAGTGCGTATCAGGCAGTCGCAAGGTCCTGAGTTCAGTTCCCAGTACAAAAATAAATAAATAAAGATTTTGCTTCTCCTTCATCCTTGAACAGTATTTTCAGTGGGTACAGAAGGCTTTGTTGACAGTTTTTTTCTTTTCTTCCTTTCTTCCTGTCTAAATATCATCCTTTTACTGTTGTGGTTTCTGTGTAATTCCTGCTTTTGTTCCTCTGTGTTTCTCTTTGATTTGACTGCTCTCAGGATTTTCTCTTTATTTTCTGTTTTTAGCAGTTTAAAGATGACCATGTCTAAGTAACACGTTTCTGGTATTTGTCTTGCTTGATGTTCTCAGAGGTTTTTGTACCTGAGATTTAGGATCTGTCATGAGTTTTAGAAAATTGTTACTTTGTGAAATATTTCTTTTGCCTGTCTCTCTCTCTCCTTCTAAGACTCCAAATATGTGCTTATTAATCCATTTGATGGAGTCCTAATCATTCGTGAATGCTCTGTTTTATTTTGATTTTTTAAACTTTTATTTCTTGTCAGTCTTGTTTGAGTGATTCTTTATTTTAATTTTAATTTTTTTTATTTTTTGAGACAGAGTCTTGCAATGTAGTGCAGGCTGGCCTTCCAGTTGAGTGATTTCTGTTAATGTGTCTTCAAGTTATTTCCTCGCTGTACTGTGTCAGCCCATCAGAAGCATTTTTCATCTGTTACTATTTTAGTTTCTAGCTTCTTCATTTGATTCTTACAGTTTCCATGTCCCTGGTGAGATACTTTCTAGTGTTACCTGTTGTCTTTCCCTTAACTCGTTTACTTATAAAGGGTAGTTATTTTAAATGTTCTGTTTGACGGTTTGAAAATCTGTCATACCTAGGTCTTTTCTAATTTTTTTTATTTTAAAGAGACAAAAATAAAACAAAATTTCAAAACAAGATAATAAGAAGATAACGATAGTTAATACATTGCATGTTATTATCTTTAAATTAGTTACTCAGCCGGGCTTGGTGGCACATGCCTGTAATCTCAGCACTTGGGAGGCTGAAGCAGGAGGATCGTTGTGAGTTCGAGACCAGCCTGGGCTACAAAGTGAGCTCAAGGCCAGCCTGAACTGCATAGCAAGACCCTGTCTCAAAAAGACAAAAAAAAAAAAAAAAATTTAGTTACTCAGAGTACGAGGGGCATTTGATTACCCAAATGATATTAGCACAAACCTTTCTTTTCAATGAAATAAGAGGTATTTTTTAATTCTTCTGGGAAGATACCCAGCAGGGGAATAGCTGGGTCAAACGGGACCTCCAGTCCTAGTTTTTGTAGATTCTCTACACTGATTTCCAATATATATTCCTCAAAAATGTATAATAGCTGCTTTAAAAGTGCTTCTTTTCTATCTCCAACATTTGGTTCATCTTGGCCGGTTTCTGTTGGCTGCTTTTTTTCTAAATGGGGCACATTTTCCTATTTCTTTTCATAGCTACTAGTTTTTTATTGTGTACTGGATATTGCAGATGTTACATTGTACCAACTCTAGGCTTTTGTTATCTTTTCTTGAAGAATATTGATTTTTTTTTGTTTCCCAGCAGGTAGCTCAATTACTTACTAATCACCTTAAGGAGATATACGATTAATTTCTGTTATTTTAGAACAGATCTATGGAAAGGTCAAGATGTTCTCTAATTCCTTTAACTAAGTTGTACTTAACTTCTAAGCTCTTTATCCTTTGGTGCTTTTTTCCTTTTTTTTTGGTATATGGTTGAATCCAGAGCCTTCACCCTGAGTTACCCCCAGACCTTTTTTATTTTGAGTCATGGTCTTGTTAAGCTGCCCAGGCAGGGCTCACCCTTGCAGTTCTCCTCTTAGCCTCCCTAAGTGCCAGGTTTACAGACATGCACCACCATGCGCAGCTTTCTCCGCTAATACTGTTGCTATTTAGTGTTAGGTTTATTTTGGTGGGACTGGAATAGGCCTTACTCAGGACATGATTTTTACTCCTAATTTGTAGCTTTTCTGTTCTCTTAGCTGGAGGCCTGGAATGTTGTGGAGATCTCGCTGTCCTGGAGGGGCTGGACCTTCAGTGACTCCCAGCACTGCGCAACCTCTTAAACCTGTGTTCCTCTTTTACCATTTTCCAGTAAGATTTATGCAATCCTGCCTTTTGCATGCGTTGCCTGGCCCACGGCAATGGGCTCTCAGGGAATCCCAAGAAGACATTTATTCCTTCTAGTGCAGCACCCCATCTTCCTATGCCCAGCTTTGCAGATTTCATCTGTTTCCATAGCCCACAATCCAGTCTCTGCTTCTCAGCTCAGTGGATCTACTGTGTTCTGCTTGAGGGCCAGTTCCTGGCCCCGTGGTCAGAAATTATGTGGCAAAGAGCGCTGGGGTAATCCAGGGTCTTATTTTGTAAATGTCTCTTTTCATAGTCGTTGCACTTGTGCTGTCTCTTGTACATTGCCTGAAAATAGTTGCCTCATGTATTTGACCCATCTTAATAGTTGTTTTGTTTATGGCGGGAAAGCTAGTCTGGGATCCGCTATTTTGTTATGACCCAAAGTGGAAATCTCTCCCTGTGCTGTTTTGAGCTTTGATTTAGGGGCAGATATGGAGCCTAGTCCATCAAGTGCCGGTTTCATCCTCTCTGTTACAGTCTGCTGGTGCCTTGGTTTTCACTTGTTAGGAAGTGAATTAGTGTTGTTGAGAGACACTATCCGCAGAGGGCCTGCCATGGTACACACTACCTAAAACCTCTTGCCCTACTGAGTGTGAGAATTACATTTTGAACATACAAAGAACTCCACCAAGAGGATCATCACAAGTTTGAGGCCAGCCTGAGTTACATAGTGGTTTCAAGGCTAGCCTGAACTACAGAATGAGATCTGTCTCCCTCCCTCCCTTGAAAAATTAGGGTGCAGGGTGAACATCACACAGAGATACTTGTGAGATACTGTAGCAGCAAAATGTTCAAAACAACATAAAGGTCTATCCCTGGGGATATTTTCATACTGAGCTAAATGCATATTTAACAACTTGGCTAAAGTTCTAAGATATGTTGTTGACAGAAAGATGCAAAGCAATGTAAACAGTGTGGTACTGTTACACACACACATGCACACATGCACACACACGCTCTCCCTCTCTCTCTCTCTCCCCCCCAGAGCAATCCACCTGAGTAATTTCTCTGTGGTGTTTATGTGTGGGAGGATATAAATTTTAAAAGTCTAGAAGGGTGCCCACATCATAGTGGTTTCCTCAGAACAACGCAAAGGTCTGTTGGGTGCAAGGTAGTGGCAAAAGGAGACTTTAGAATTATTCATAATGTCGCAAACATTTTTACAGGTGAACATGATTCATGTGTTACACATATCATTTAAAGTTAATTAATTAAAAAGTAAAGCCCAGCTTTCTATGGAAAGTGTTCGGGCTGTAGGTGAAGTGGGAGCTGGGAACCCCGCAGCAGCAAGGCCTAAAGCTATTTGCCGATTGCCCTATAGGGAGGGAGCCTTTGTTTCATCTAGGTTAAAGTGACGGAATCCAGAAGAGGATGGATTGTAGAGTTAAGGTTTTTATTTCTTTAACTCCGGAATAACACATGGCATACTTTCTTCTGTGCACAATGCTGGGTGCTGGCTCCTGGATCAGGTCCCATTGGTTCCAGTTTTTGGATTTTTTTGGTGCCGCAGGATCTCAGTATCCCGCATTGTTTATTCAGCGCCTCTTGGCAGTGAGATGGGGACTTGGGCTGGCCGGCTCAGCACAGCTCAGTGGTGGGAGTGAGGCAGCCACAGAGTACAGGCAGGCGGCAGCTGGCTTGTATATGAGGTCCAGATTTCCCAAGCCAGATGAGATGCCTGCGCCCGGCTCGAAACTTCCGGGCAGCCTCCCTGCCACTTAGTTATTCCAGCTGCCTCACAGCCTGTGTCCTCCCTCAAAACAGACTTGTCACTGACTTTCTTAATTAAGCCTTCCCTTATCTTTAATGACAGATTAAAGGAAATGTGGTACCGAAAAGTAATACCCAGACCAAGCCAAAGGATCAAAGCTTTATTTTATAGTAAGCTTTAAATAATCTTAGCCTTTTAGGAATAAATCCCATTTTCCTGAATACGTTTGGGAGATGCCCAGCGGCAGGATAGAAACTTTTTAGAGCATGAGAAACCTATGACTCAGTTCTCTCCGGCTTGTTGCCTCTTCTCTTTCAACAAACCACAGACTCACTGAGAATCTGGGTGCACATGGATGACAGCAGTGGAACGGACAAGCCACACTTGAGTAATTGGACATTATCTGTCTAGACTTTAATGGTGTCTTTTATAATTTTTTTTAAAAGGAGTTTAAAATTACTCACCAGTGTGGGCTTTTTTTTTTTTTTTCCAAATTCTATAGAAGCCATGTGCTTTGAGACACATAGTAGGTCAATTTTTTTTTCTACTTCACATATGGAAAAAACAGAGACCAAAAGAGAATTTTGATATGTCTGGGAAACAACTTCTCTTTTCTGTGGTGGTCTTGATCATCTAACCATTTGTTCATTCATTCATTCATCTGTTGCATAACACTTGACTGAAGGCTCCTGTGCACTGTACAGGGACCTAGGGGTGATCTACAATGGTAACGAAGCACAGCCCTATCTTGTGGAGAGTCATAGCCTAAACTTAGAGTCACTCACTTTCAGAGCAACAAAGATGAGCTATGCACAGGAGGGCTCTGTGGTGCTGCAGCAGCAGAGGGTGGATCCTGACCCCCGTGAGCACAGATAAGGCTTCTCTGAAGGTGTGGCTTTCAGGCTGAGCTCTGACAGATGAGCAAGTAATTACTGAACAATGTGAGCCAGACAGAGTTGGGGTCCCCACCAAGGAGAACATGGATGGGCCTGCCAGGAAGGAAGGATTTAAAGGCCAAAGTGGTCAGAACTAGAGAGTGGGGATGTATGGCTAAGAAGGAAAGAGGTCCAGGGCCTAAGGAACCACACTGAGGACTTGGACTTTTGACCCACAAGCAGAGAGGAGCCCTGTGGAGAGGTTTCATGCTGAGGAATGGGATGATCAGAAATATGAGTGGCAAAATGACCCTGACTGCAGTTATAGAATGACAATCCCTTTCAGTGTAATGCAGGCTGACCCAGGAGCTGGAGAGGAGTGCGTGGGGTAGATGGGCTGCAGCAGGGTGCAGAGAGCAGCATGTGCTGGGGCACCTGCTGCCCGGAGGAACACAGACCTGGGCTGTTTGTTGGAAGCGGGTGGGAGTCTGAAGGCAGAGAGGGATGACTAGCCTGAATTCCATCTTGGATTTGGTGCCAGCAGCTATTGAGGCCCCAAAAAGAAGGGTCTTGAGTCTGATGTGGTTCTTCTTCCAGTCTGTACCCTGAAGTATTTCTCAAGTCTTAGAAAATTAACAAGTCTTTGCCAAAGTGAGCAATTTAGTGTTGGTGGTGACAGTAAAACGTAATGAACATATTTCACTTCCACAAAAATAGAAGAAAAATTTTACACTTGTGATTCAATTAAAATATCACCATCAATAACAACTTGCTGTCACTCCCCGTGCCTATTTCTCACCCAGGCGAACTACACAGACCCGCAGAGCAAGCTGCGGTTCAGCACCATCGAAGAGTTCTCCTACATTCGGAGGCTGCCCTCTGATGTCATCACTGGCTACCTGGCCCTAAGGAAGGCCACCAGCATTGTTCCCTGAGCCTGAGAAATGGAGACAAAGTGGAAACTGCTTCAAAGGCAGACTTTGGACTCATGATTTTGTTTCATGGAAACAAACTCATTCTGCTGTCAATCTGAAAATGTCAGTGCTGTGCCTTGGAAAGAATGTTTGGCTTTAACTTAAGAGTTTTTTCTATGTTTTTCCTCCAAGTGTGATATTTCCTGTTGCATTAAATTATACTTCAGTTATTGCCTCAAATAAAATTGCTTGACAAGAAAATACAATAAGACTGTGCTTTTTATTCAATCCAAGAAAGTCCCTAAATTTTCATTTCCAACTTGTGAACTCTTGTCTAAAATTTAAAGACCGTAATGAATCCATACAGGTCTGGGTTATTCTTGATCCCAGGGGCTCCTTTTAAGAGTGGGTTAGTCTTTCCCTTGGATCGGAATGCTTGGAAGAGGTCCAAGTTGGGAACAGAGAAGAAAGGGCTGGCAGCCCAGCCTGTGCCTCAGCCTGCCCCCATCCTTGGAAATGTGGGAACCCACATTGGCACTGTGTCTGAAAAGGGCTCTCACGTTGGTACAGAATTATTACGGTTTAAATATGAAGTATTCATGTGTTGGAAGCGTGGCCTCTCTCCTGGTGTATTCAGAGATGGGGCTTTTGAAAGGCGACTGGATCGTGATGCATTAAGGAGTTCTTGTGCTGTGAGGAGATGGGGCCTGCTTGCAGGCACAGTCACTGTCCTTTGTGTGCCGTTAGAGTGTGCATCTCCCTGCCTGCCTCCACCCTTCTCACGCCGCTTCCGGGCTGCCACGAGGCGAGCAGCATTCCTCCGCCGTGCCCTCCCACTATGCTGTGTCTTCGTTGGAGCCAAGGAAACATGGACAGACTCCTCTGAAAACCATGAGCCAAAATGAACCCTACCTCCTTTCATTTGCACTGCAGCTATTTTGTCTCCGTGCCAGGAAAGTGACTAACCCACTTTCAGAGTGGTGTGTTTAGGACCATGAGGGCTCTAACCTCAGTGAATTAATCTCTTGGTGGATTCATAACCTGATGGGGTTACTGGGAGGTGAGGGAAGCTCAGGAGGTGAGGCCTGGTGGGCAGGATCAGGTCACAGGAGCGGGCCCTTGGGGAGAGTACGTTCCCCGGCTTTTCCTCTGTCTTTCTCTCCCCTCTCCTCTCCCCTCTCTCCTCTCTCTGCCTCCTGTCTGCCAAGGGGAGCTACCTTGCTCTGCCATATGCTCACCCCATGCTGTTCTGCCTCATCACCAGCCCAGAAGCAGTGGAATCAACTGACCATAGACAGAAGCCCTTGAACCCATGTTCCTCCCGCAGCCCTCCCCAGGCTTTAAGAAACAACCAAGCCCAGTCAGCCGGGAAAGCAGCCCGCTGGCTGGTGGTGGCTTCCCAAAACTGAGGGTCCCTTCTCCAAGTGCAGTAGCATCCTCCTAACCTTGAGTCATGACAGCAGGAGGGTGTTGTGTAGTTTCTTCTTTTCCCAGGGAAGGAACCTGGGGTGGTGGCTAGGATGGGGGGAAGCTTTCCTAAGCCTATAGTCACCGAGGCACTGCAGCCTCTGGTGCCGGGGTTCTCAAACCCGATTGAGCCTCGGGGTCATCTTGTCACAGATTAGGTGCCTGTTCCCAAGTGTGTAATGCAGTAGGTGGTTTGGGGCTAGCCTGAGAACCTGCATTTCCAACGCGTAAGTCTGTGAAGTTTACTGCTAGTGAGACCGAAGGTCTCTGAAAGACCAGAGGCTGCTGCTTGGCTCCATCCTGGCCACTGCGCTTCCTGCCAACTTGCATCTTAGGAAAAGCCCCAGCTTCCCTTCCAGGAGAAACAGGGAGAAAATGAGCCAAGGCCCCTTCCTGCTTCACTTCCATCTTTCATTATGTGGAGGAAACTTGGAGGAGAGCCACTTTTTTCCCACAAAGACCCCTAAGATGGGCATTACTAACACTTACGCTGGGTTCCACCTCAGACCTGTCTATTCAGAGATGAAGAGAAGCCGTGCCCTGAATGTGCCCCTCGGGGACAGCCATCAGGCTTCTGCTCCCACGGGCCTCTCAGGTTCTGGCCATGTGTTCTATGAACCCTCAGTGAGAGTGACCTGGAATGTGCTAGCACACAGGGTGCTCAGCTACACCTGGGACTTGTGACTGACCCAGGGAGTGGAGCCAGGAATCCGTCTGACAGCTGTCCCACGCACAGTGCACACAGCAGTGGGAGGGCCGCTGCCCTCCCTAGGCGGAGGGCAAGCTCGTGGGCTGGGCACCTTGCTCCCCGTGCTCCCTTCAAGAACTATACAGCTAGACCCTGTCTGGGGAAAAAGAAAGAAACCAAAGGAAAGTGATTTCAGTTAGTAACAAATTAAATATGAACATGAAGCAAACTTGAAACATATAGTGCCTCCATTTTTATTTCATTAAAACTCTGAATGATGAAAAAAAAATCTATCTTCTAGCCAGGCATGATGGTTCATGCCTGTAAAGCCACTACCTGGGTGGCTGAGGCAGGACTGAAAATTCGAGGCCAGTCTGAGCAACTAGCAACTTAGTGAGACCCTGTCTCAGAATAAAAATAAAAAAGGGCTAAAGATGTAACTCAATGTGCAGGCCCTGAGTGCAATACTCTGTACCCCCTTCACACACGCACACATACTCATAAATAGACACATGCGCAAATCAGCTACTACATTTTGGTATCATGGCAATTTCATATGCTGATTTTGATAGAGACTCAACTATATTCATTTTTCAAGCCAGGCGCGGTGGCACATGCCTGTAATCCCAGCACTTAGGAGGCTGAGGCAGGAGGATCATTGTGAGTTCGAGGCCAGTCTGGGCTACATAGTGAATTTAAGACCAACCTGAACTACACTGCATAGCAAGACTCTACCTAACAAACAAACTCACGGGAGTTTGTGGCACACAGCTATAATTGGTGGCACACACCTATAATTCCAGCACTTGGGAGGCAGAGGCAGAAAGATCACTGCAAGTTTAAGGACAGCTGGGGCTACATAATGAGTTCAAGGCCACAGTGGAACACATAGACCCTATCTCCCAAAGCCAAAGAACCAAAAAACAAAACAAAACAAACAAACAAACTCAGAGATTCTGATTCAGTTGGGCTGAGCCTGGGCATAGTATATTTTAAACTCTTTTAATGCTTTCAATTTACAGCCCATGTTGAAGACCTATGCTCTAACTACAAAGAGAATATCTCACATAGATACATTTTTCTATTGCCAGATCGACCAGCTTTTCCTGGGCTATGGAACATTTGAGAGAGGCTTCATTGTGTATATGTTTGTGTGCTAGTGTAATTTTCATTACTATAATTGAATACCTGAAGCAAGCTAACTTTATAGGCAGAAGAGATTTCTTTAGTTCACTGTCCTGGAGATTTAAGGGCATCGCACTGGCATTGCTTTAGCTCTGCTAAAGGCCTTCTTAGCTATGTCACATCAGGACAGGAACACATGAGAGAGAAAAGATCACATCAGATAAACAGGAAGCAAGAAATAGACAGACTGGAGTTGCTCAGTGCCTCCCACGGGCGGGCGAGCCGCTAGGCCCAAGGACATCCCACTCAGCCTCATCTCTTAAAGGTCCTACTGTCCAGTATCACTACCCTGGGACCAAGGTTCCAGTGCCTGAAGCACTGGAGCACAAACAACTTTCAAACCAGAGCAGCGTGTATATAAGGTTGCTTTTTTATGGCATCCCACACTGGAGTCAGAAACATGAGTGTCATTACAGGCCCCTCCCTCTTCACCTTTACAGCGCTGCACACGCTCGTTCAGCCCCAAGTGTCTGCTGCCTCGTCCTCTTCCTCTTCTACTTGAGCCTGCTCCAGCCTGGCTTCAGGAGCGTCCCACCTGCTCGGACACTTCCAGGGTCCTCCTGCCTGTGCTTTGTGACACTGACCCCACCTCTCTGCTTTCCACTGCTATCCGCGCACCTTTCAGCAACTTGAATGACTTTGTCCGTCGTAGCAGGTCTACTGGTGATTGTCACTGATGCCTGATCAATGCTGGTACTGGCCTCTAGGGTCCAAAAGATAAACTCAACCATTACAAGGAAGAACAACTAGCTCAATTTTAGAAGTCAGATTTTCTTCTTAAATCCACACTAAAATGCAATATGCTCTGAGTGGGGTTTGACTCTTGCCTAATATTTGATAAGTGTCTTTATTGTAAGAGAGGAGAGAAATCTAGGAGTTTTAGAACTACCTGACATACTGGAAATTTACTTTCCAGCCCGGTGGGAGCAGTCCTCGTGGGTAAAGGTGACCCGTTTGCTCCTGTCTCCCAAGCATGCATCTGTCCAGACTGGGGAGGAAAGAAATGCTGGGGATTGGGACCAAAGACTTCACAAGGAGTTATATCCCCAAACCATTTTTTTTTTATTTTGAGAGAAGGTCTTCATTGCCCAATCCAGACTTGAACTTGCCATTGTCCTGCCTCAGCTTCCCATAGTGCTGGGATTACAGGTGTGCACCACTGTCTAGATTTTCAATGTGTATTGTAATTGATTTGGAACTTGATGGAGGTTTTCCAATTTTTTGATGACGAATCTCTCTTTTCTGAATCCGTGGCTCTTGGGAAAAGATATAAGAAATTTGATACTGTCCCCATTGGCGACATCTGTGAGTTGGTAGTGTTTGCTGAAACTTGGTAAAAATAAAAGATAAGGAAGGAGACTGATGGAGTATGGAACGTGGCCCATCGTCAAATAGGACAGACACCTTGGGGAGAGACTGCAAACGATGTCTTGTTACAAATGCATGAACAATTAATGCTGTTTAAAATAATATTCTATCTATCTTTATCTGGAGCCTGAGTCCAACAAAAAAATTTGAACTATTTTTGAGACAATTGGAAATTTGATACATTTTCTTATTGAATGATATTTAGGAGTTCTTACAAATACTTTTTGTGATGATGGTATTGTAATGTTGAAAGAAAGAGTTCATATTTTTAGAGACATTTGCTGAAATATTTATGGGTGGAATAGTACGATATCTGAGATTTGTTTTAGGATAATGTGGGAGAGAGGAAGTGGATGGGAGCAGTGTTGAAATAAGATTGGCCATGAGTCAATTATTGTTAAAGTTGAGTGCTGAGTACATGAAGGTTTGTTATACTATTCTGCTCTTGTAAGTTTTTTTAATTTCTCCATAATTGAAACCTTTCTAAAGAATATGATTTCTTATTACTAAAAGTTATGATGAAATGGATGATCTCCATTGACTTGAACTGGCTCATGGACATGCTGCCTGAATGGTATGTGATCTCAAGTACAGGAAAGTCAATTCTTAATGCATCTCAACAACAGGTTAGGAGCAAAAAGCCACAAGTCTGGCAAAATTGTCTTAGGTGTTTTTAATAGAGGTTTTTGCTGTGTTTCACTGTCCTGGGGGCCTGGGGTAGGGGGTGAGTCTTTCCTGTACATAAGTAGGCTGTGGAGAAACCAAACACATCAGTTTTGAATTTCTCCTGCCTGGGGCACCAATAAATCATACAAGAGAAGGTTCAGGGTGTGTTAGAATGACTGAGTACAGTTAGAGAAGATAGTTGTTGATCAAATTACTGATAGATTCTGGACGCAGAAAAGATTGGTAATGAGTGAACCCAAATCCTTAGATCACTGTTTCTCTAGACACCAAAGCAAAGAGTTTGGAGGAATTATATAAATGTATGCCTCTGTAGAATCATTTTCAAGGTCTGGTATTATCTTTGAAGGGAGTTTTTGTTTGAAAAGACCAGAAACTCTCATCTTTAGCTAGCAATTTCCTCCCCACTTGTTATTAAGGGAGATGTCAGTCACCAAGGCTTTGGCTGGATCTCCATAAAAAGCCCTTCCAATATTCCACACTGGAAACCCACAGGCCACACCCTTTCACATTCGTGCTGGAAATACAGGGAAAAAAATTAGATCTTCAAATTAGATCTTCTAAGCATATGACTAAATTGGTGGGGGTCAAGAAACTGCTTTCACTGGGTTTTCAGTTGAGTTTATGCTTTTGTGCCTGTAGTAAGGAGCTGCCCTGAAAGTGGGCTGGGGACACAGCCTTATGAAAATGCCTGTTGCATCTGTGGCAGAAGTATCCCCTGACGCCCCCCCACTGCTCTGCCAGGTGAGCTTTCCACTTCAGCACTCACACCTGGAGCCTAATTGCCTGGATTCGAATCTTATTTCTACAGTTGACTAAGTCTGTAGTTTGGAGCAAGTTACTCTTACTGTTCAATTTTTAGTTTTCCTCTCTTATGTAAAATAAGCATAACAATAACATACACCACACCTGATTATCAGGATCAAATGAGAAAATGTCAGCAGAGTATCCAACTCATTCTTTTCCGATGTGGACAGTGAGCACCCACCATCCCTTTGGTCTATGCATTAGGAAGGCAAACCTCTTTCTGACTTGCACCTTCTGCCTACTTTTCTCATTTCATTGACTCCTAGGGATCTTTGATCTAAATGTGGAGTCCACTTCGAGTAATTAAACAACATCGTATGATAGACATTTCCATGTATCTATCTTTATCTCCAAGCAATCATTTTCCATATCTTCTTTATTGTGTATCTTGGACATTTATCCTAGCCTTATTCTCTGTAGTTTAATAAGCAGCTCAACTCTTTTATGGGGTAAAGGAAGGAGTAAATAACTAGTGAAATAAATAAACAAATGATCTGTGATGGAGGCCAGGAGAGGTGGGGCGTCAGACTTGTGGGAGGACAGCTGGCGCACCAGCGCCTGCATAATAAAGGAGTTACAGGAGACAGTTGTAGAAACCACTTGGTGGTCTGCTAAAAATTAATTACTTCTTTATGGCTCTTTTGGGGTATTTTTTATGTATGTCACCATTGTTTCCCAATGATAACAAGTCATAAAGCCCTTAAAAACAAAGAGTACTAGTTATTTACTTGCTCTGTGGCAGGGTTGGATGGGAGAAATGGGGATCCTTGTCACTGCAAACACAGAAATCCTGGATCCACCTGGTTTTCTTCCATGACTCAGTGGCCTTTGTGCACTGGTACTTTGTTCCAACTAAAGACAAAGGCTTTCCTGGGAAGAGTCAGTGTTTTCCTGGCCTACAGGATGCTGACTGCTGACAGGTGCACAGCGTGCACCAAGCACACCACTGTCCTCTGCTTGGGCTCAGGAAGGTGAGTCACATCCACCAGCCCCTGGAGCCTGAGCTTCAGATCTTTCCATGAGGCCATGGCCTGTGTGTTCTGCGATGTGGAATAGTGCAAGGGCATTTGCAGAGACCCAGCCAAGGCTTGGTGACGGACATCTCCCCAATAACAAGTGGGGAGGAAACTGCTAGCTAGAGATAAAGATGAGAGGTTCTGTTTTGTTCAAAGGAAAAGTCCCTTCAAAGAAAATATGGGACTTTGAAAATGATGCCCCAAAGGTATATATTTGTACAGTTTCTCCAATCTTCTTGCTTGACCGTCAGGGAGGTTTTGTAGCAGGATCAGTAACCTGAGGATTTGTGCCCTCTGGTTACCAGTCTCTGAAATTTGGTTTTAACATTTCTTTGATTATGGATCAGCAGAAGGCCAACACTTTTGGCTCATCCCAAAAGGCAAACAGAACTATAGAGGCCAAGAAGAAAGGCAAGACAGGACACGCTAGGGATGGATTACGTAAGGGGGCCTCGGTGCAGCCGGATCTTGGAGGGCAGAGGCAGTAGCGTCATCAGGCCCTCTCTCAGAGAAGAGGGAACTAGCTCAAACCAATTTCTTAGGCTCACATCGAGGCCCATCTTGCATTTGTAAGCCTTTTATTTTTCTTCCTTCTCTTCTCTATCTAAATAATGAATAGAAACATTTTAAACCCACTACACAAAAGTCAGATATGAAAACACAGATATGGAAGTATGTGACTCATCAAACAACAACAAAATCACCAAACCAGACAAATATTTCTGTGGCTTGAAGTATCCCCCAAGTTCACATGTTGAAAATTTAATCCCCATACAACAATGTGGGGAAGTGTGGCCTTTAAGAGGTTGATTAGGGCTGAAAGACTCTGCCTCACCGACGGACTCCAGCTTAGTGAGGGATTGGGTTAGTTACAGTGGGAGTAAGTTCCTGCTGAAAAAGATCAACTTGACCTCTACCCTTCTCTGTCTCCTCAACAGCACAAAGACCATGCCAGTCTCATGTTCTTGGACTTCCCAGCCTCCAGAGGCCTGGCTCTAACAAACTTCCATTGTTTATTATTTATTCAGTATGTGGTATTCCTTATAGCAGCAGAAAAGAGATGAGCCCAAACATTTTTGCAATTAAAAAAAAATCTGTAAGAAAGGATGTGCTGGGTGTGATGGCACATGCCTGTAATCCCAGCACTTGGGAGGCTGAGGCAGGAGGATCACTGCAAGTTTGAGACCAGCCTGGGCTACAAAGTGAGCTCAAGTCCAGCCTAAATTGCATAATGAGGCCCTGTCTCAAAAAGACAAAGGAAGAAAGAAAGAAAGAAAGAAAGAAAGAAAGAAAGAGAGAGAGAGAAAGAAAGTGAACCGATTCATACCACAGAGTTAATAGTTGTCTGCTTTGAAGAAAGGAGTGGGTTTGGGGTCAGAATGACTGTGTTAGTCACTTTCCCGTCACAGGAACAAAGTACCCCACACGCGCAACTTGAAGGACAGCTTTGTTCTGGCTCACATCCTCAGTGGCTTCAGCCCATGGCAGAAACCACTTGGTGGCAGGCCTGGTGGAAGAAAGCTGCTCACATGGCAGCAGGAAGCACAGAGAGAGGGGAGGAGGTGGGAGGAGAACGTACCCTTCCAGTCATCTCCTCAGTAAGGCGCCTGTGCCAGTCCGGTCTCACCTCCGAACAGCACAGTGAGCTCTGAACCTGTCCACGGACTAACCAGCTGGTGAGCACAGCAGCTGCATTATCCAATCTCCTTCCAATTGCACTGAACTCTGGAAGGGCACTGTAGATCTAAATCAAAACTGTGACCAAGGAGGGAAATTTAAATTTTTCTACTCTGAATTTTTAGAACACATAGTACTTTAAAAAGAGACACTCGGTACAGGAACTCAGGGTTGGGAGGACTGCCGATGCCTTCCCACGGATCTTGGTCTTGTCTTTGAGGTTGGACCTTCTGTCTGTTTCCTTGACCCATGCGGACAGTTTACCTCTGCCGAGGAGGACACAGCTCCTCGCCGTGCTGCTCTGTGTCGGGGCACTCTGGCCTTTTCCAGTACCACGGTGGCTGCCCCTAGAACACAGAGCACCGCATATACTTTCCCATCTGATGCTACAGCAATTCTGCAAAGTAGGTAAGGGGTAGCGGCATGCTCACTCACTTTACACCTATGCTGCCTGACGTTCAAGGGCAAAACTGCATGGCTAGTAGGGGCAGGGAGGGCTGTGAGCCAGATCCCTGTGTCCATGCATAGGACTCCGCAACCTCTGCTTCCTCCAGCAGGAGGAATTTGGCTTGGAGCTACCTGAGCAGAGTAAGATGGAACAAAGAAACTCTGTTCTTGTGTTCCTGAGAACATTACTGTACAAATGCATCATTCCATGTCAGGTTCTGTGGTTGTTAATTTTATGTGTCAAATTGATTAGGTCATAGTATCCAAGTTTTGGTCAAACTTGTCTGGATATTAACTGAAGGTACTGTTTAGATGAGATTAACATTTAAACTAGTAGAGTTAAAGAAATTTATCCCACATAATATGAACAGGCCTTAGCCAATCTATTGGTAGCTGTCTTGGTTACTTTACTCTCATTGCTGGGACAAAATACCTGACACCCAAAGTGAAGGAAGGGAAGGTTTATTTAGCTCACAGTTTGTGGAGGTTTCAGTCCATACTTGGCTGGCTCCAAGGCAGAGTGGCACATGGCAGAGGGCAGCAGTTTACGGCGGCAGAAAAACAGCAGAGCAAGTGCCAAAGGGAGGAGTGGCAGAAGGCAGCCTCTCTCCCTCCATTACACTGTCTGCAAACTCCCTGCCCCGGGGCGGTGTAGCACTCACACCCACGAATCAGTCATAACTCTAGCAGCCCGCCCCATGACTGCATGAGGCTTTGGGGGTGGGGGTCACATCCAGACACAAACCATAACAGTAGCCCTAAGAGAAAAAGACTTAGGGTCTCAAAGAAGAGGAGGGAATTCTGCCTTTATGCTGTCTTCACACTCGAATCTTCCCTGGGTCTCCAACTTACCTACCTACCTATACCTATCCATCTGTGGATTATTCCTTAAGATAACTCTCTCTCTCCCTCTCCCTCCCTCTCTTCCTTCCTCTCCCTCTCTCCCTCTCTCTCTCTCTCTCTCTCTCCCTCCACACATATACACAGACATGCACACACACACACACACACACACACACACACACACACAAGCATGCACAGGCACACACCCTTCTGGTTCTGGGTCAGTTTCTCCAGAGAACCTTGACCAGTACACTGTCTTTGAAGGGAAGACTGGGCTTAATTTCACCTACCTTTTATTGGTATTACAATGCCTAAACGTGAGCCTTGCATATCTCGTGTTTCATAAATTTCTGAGTGAAAACCAACAGCAAGACGAAAACTGTTCGTTGGCTTTGCCAAATGTGATATTTATTTAAACTATTATTTTGTTTCCTTATAAGTCATTGGACCTCATGGAAAAGAACAGAAATTGTTTTGATGAAATTGGGGGGAGAGGATTGGGAGCAGTAGGTGGTGGGGTTCTTTCCACTTGTGACTCATAGTTATTCCAGAAACCCTAGTTGTTATTTTGTTTTTTAAGTCAGCGTAAGAAGGGTGAGAGGGCCAAGGGGAAGCTCTAGGCAGAGTCCTTATTCCTGTACACAGTGCCCTGAGCCTCCTGATGATATAGGGCCTATGATACAGGGATGACACGGACCTCCACATCATCCAAATATTAGAAGGGAAACAGAACTCCCAACCTGCTAGGTGTCTGATATGTCAAGTTCGTGTTCTCTAAAATTAAAGAATGAATTCTAGGAACAGCAAAGGTTAAGAGTAGGAAGTATTTATTGAAAGAAAACTTCTGTGTAAGAGAGAAGGGTCCCAAGTAGGTGATCACCCTGGAGAATCCGCTTCTCAATGAAGTTTTATAGAGCAAAACCACAAAGTTAGGCAGGTGTAAGGTGGGACCAAATTATAGTTAACTAATAAGATTATAAATATACAGTCGCTTAGGTAATATTGATCCAGTGGGCAACCACAAGGTGGGTATGAGGTGGAATAAAACTATGGTCAACCAGTAAGAGTATGAGTATAGTCACTTAGGTAATATCGATTAAATAGAGATCAAATGGGGAAGCAAGTCACGAACAAGCACACATGGGATGAAGAGGGACTTTCCTGGAAGGGGTGGATTAAGGAAGTTTTGGGTCTCCACCCAATACGATTGATGCCTATTTAGAATGCCAGTCACTGCTGCTCATTCCTAGGGGAAGTGTGTAGATGTAGTCATTTCTCTTTGTCCTGAAGCCTGACTTTCAATGAATGTGTCTCCAGGCACATTTGTAATACTTCTTATTTTTTTTGTTTTTGAGACAGGGTCTCGCTATGCATTTCAGGCTGGCCTTGAGCTCACTTTGTAGCTCAGGCTGATCTCCAACTCGCAACTATTCTCCTGCCTCAGCCTCCTGAGTGCTGGGATTACAGACGTGTGTCACCACGCCCAGCTGTAATATATTCTTACCTTCTGCAATGACTCTCAAGGGCCCAGTCCTGTTTGATAGCCTATGATATTTCTGCATAACAGCTATCTATACTGATATGAAGGTTCTTCTCTAGGGAGAGGCCCAATCCCATCCTATCCTTACCTACAAATACCACATACAGGCTGTTCGTGTCAGCCAGTTCATAAGGACTTCCTCAGCACTCCTCAAGGCAGGCACTGTTACATTCCAATCTGAAGGAAACTGAGGCACAGGCATGTTGACCATCTGCCCAAGGCCCAGGATGTGGACATGGGAGAAGCCTGCCCAAGCCTTGTGGTCTGAGCTTGTCCTGAGACTGCTGTGAATGGGGGGAGTGTCAGGAAGGTGTGTGCTGGCTTCTCTGGGATCCCCATGACTGATCCCCACTGCTTCTTGAAGAGCAGAACCTGATGAAGGGACTGAGACTTTGTAGCCTGACTTCAATGTCCTTAGAACTGCACCCTGGGTATGGAAGAGTGCTTCTTAATGCCCATTAATATTCCTGGCTTTATCTTGTCCTTTAATGCATTGTGTCCAACATAACGCCTGATTTCCCACAGTGTGGCAAGTACACTCCCTGTCCTGTGACCCCTAGAGTATTCTCTTATACCTTAGCACTTGATAGAGATAGTCTTATTTGCAGAAATTCCATTAATAGCTCAACAGCCGCTTCCTCCAGCAAGCTTCTCTGTCCCCTCCTCTGCCTCTGCCTCCCTCCAGTGGGTCCCTGCCAGTCCTCCACTCCTTACTTGTTGCCCTGTTCACCAGGCTGAGCAGGGAGGGCAGGGAGCTTGATCTGCACAGACTGAGCATGGTAGAACTCCCTAAATACTCTTGACCAAGTTATGAAGAGCAGTTAACGGCAATGTGATAGTGTAAGTTAGTAGTAAGTGTTTTATTTGGGAAGAATAACTAGAAATTGCTAATCATCTTGAATGACACACAATGAATACTAAATATTTATAGATAATGGGTGGCTCTTCAAAGTCAGAATAATGTAGGGAAATATTCTGAGAATAAACACCCTCAACCTAAGACGTGCTGCGTGGATGCTAGGCAGTGCCACTGTCATGTCTATGTAAAAATGCCAGTGATCAGAGAGGGAATGTTTTCAATTTTAAGTTTTCCTGCCATGAATTTTCTAAAACCATTGGTATTCCTTGTTGCTTATGTAGAATCTAGTAATTAGCACAAAATTTAACCCTAAACTATATGTAATACATATTTAAAATTTGAAATTCAATGACATGATTCTAGGAGTTCTATCATTTATTTAAGATAAATAAATCTACCTGGTCTCATCAAGTTCATAATCATTTGATTTAGATGACTGGCATCATTGCAATTATTTTTGTCCACCCATCTACCCATGTGGACAGTAGAGAGAAGCCTTCTGCTGTAGGAGAGCTATGAAGATAAGGAGATAAGACATTGATATGAATGTAGTGTAAGGAACGTGAGGCGAAGCAGAGAGCACTGGACAGGCTTCTGTGAAAGCAGTAAGGGGTATGTTTTAATACCTAGGTGCAGGCAGACAGAGGGTGATAAGGCCATCTGTGGGGAACAAAGAGAAGTGGACTTTTTTTATAGGGATTGAAAGAGGGCAAGGGACATTAGGTCGGAAGATGTTAACAAACGTCTGTAGCCAAAGTTCTCTGGCAGTCTTGCACGTCAGTGGGTGAAGTCTTTAAGGCATCCGGTGTAAATTTTCAGATGTCTCCAGATGTCCGGGGGCCTGCAAGATTCCTTGTCCTATCTTATCTCTTTTACAACATCCTGTGTTTGCCAAGGACAGCCTCAGTGCTGAGCTGAGTCTTTGCAGAGAACAATGCCTCTGCTAGCAAACAGGTTGGGTGCTGGGAAGGTCATGTCCAGTTTCAGCCTTACATTCCCATCTTTTTGTTACTTAAACAAAAAGGAAGAAGAAGAAGAAAGAGGGAAATGGGCGCCAGTTCTCACGGCTGCCTCTTCTGTAGTACACAGATCGAGTGGGTAACCTAGTGGGAAGGAAAACCTTGGGGAGCTGCTTTCATATTGGGGGGAGAAGAGCAACAGCTGCCAATTAGTGATTATTTGGATGCGGTTTTGTAAGAACTGGGATAGAATCTGAAAAGACGGGGCCCAAACAAGAGCAGAAGGGTTATACAGATCAAAGGTCCTGCTAAAGGAAAGTCATGAGGACCACCCCCAGACAGTAGTCCCGGAGTCAGACATACACTAATATCTGAGGCCTTCTCAGTAAGCCTTTTAGCTGCATCTCTACTATGTCCAGTTGATTTGTGTAAGAACAACACTCTATTCTCAGGAAGATACATAGGCCACATTTTTCAGCTGTTAAAGAGGTCTAAGCCTCTTCAGTTTTGGAGAGTTACTGACGCCAGAGAGTCAGTTTGGGATTGTAGAGTGCTTTGAGCTCTTTAAGGCTTTGAGGTAGGCCCTGAGACAAGAAGTAGTTGTATGAGAGAGGTTGTCAGGCCAGCTACTCCTGTCCCCATCACAGCAGTTACTTGCTGGCCAACGAGGAGAGGAATTAGCTGAATAATCCTGTGTTTTCAAACCTGGGCCTTTCCTGTGACAGGCAGACTGGTTTCCTGGGGCTATGTGTATAGCTGGGGTAAGATATACCAGTGTGCAGGTCCCCCTCCAGCTGGCGGGAAGGCACAGGTAGCTGGAGGTCCTGCCGAGGAAGAGAACACCTTGAATAGACAAAATTAATTATGAACGCCAAAAAGATACTTAAATTTCCTGTCTCCATTATTCCAAACATTTAATACGCCCAGTAGACCAGCACCCATAAGAGGGTGAAAAGACCCTCTGGTTTGAGGAATCTGAGGAGCAGCTGCAGTTTTGTTTCTCCAGTGGAGGAAAACCCTTTTGGTATCTACCACCAGCCATGCAGAGGAATGATCAAAGGTGAGCAGCCCAGTGGGCTGAGGTCTGAGCGCAGGCATCGCACGGACACATACCTGCGTGTGGGAGATGCGAGCATCAGGAATCAGAGTGTTTGCTAGGCAACAGGGCAGTGACAACCTGGGGGCGCGGCTGAGAAGCAAATGGGTTGACTAAATGGCTGTTTTGGGTTATTCAGTGATTAGCATGACCAGCAGAAGCTAACAAGATTAATGTGAAATTACGCTGGTGGGGAGAAATGTGTCTGAGCAGGGACCTGGAAGACATATTGCACTGGATGTGAAGGGGCCTTGAAAAGTTAGGTCAGAGTTAGTGGTTATTGAGCCCTTGACAGGCTTATTTGAGTCCTTATAGGGAGAGAGATTTGTCAGGAAAGTTAGCAAAAGCTGGGCTGTTTAGGCTGGTGCATTATCCCTTTTAATAACATCAGCAAGGGGGAAACCCCAGGGAGAAAGGGAGCGCCAGGTTTCCCGGAAGCCATCTCGTGTAATGGAGATCCCTATTGTATGTGCGGAAGGTAGGTGAGATTTGTGTCGGCCCATACCTGTGGTGAACAGGTGTGGCCTCATTAGGGGCAGTGGTCATGGAAACGCAGAGGCAACAGTCCTCTGACAGGGAAGGGTTAGACTGGTTGAGTAAGGAGCGGGTAAGCTGGACTGTCCCGTACAGATAGCTGGGCATTGGCAGAGAGGCTGGTGAGAGCGCATGTGCGGGGGATGGGAGGATTGTACTGGCTAATTCAACGGGGCACAGAGGAAGTGATTCCATCCTCGAGGCAAGAAGCAACCGAGTTGTAGCAATAACAGAACAGAGAGTAGGACCACAAAAAGAGATCCGGGAAAATCAGCAGATATCTGAGGTCTGCCTGAGGTCTGAGGACCTCCCTGTTGATCATCAAACAGGAGGAGGGGGCGAATAGAGGAAAATATTGAGAAATCACACGGTGTACCCTGGTAAAGGAGATCTCTTATCGAGGTGTGGAAAGACTGGGGCGTGGAATCCTGAGGGTGAAACCAGGTCAGATCAGCAGAAACCAATCGAACAAAATAAATGAACTGACAGGACATACAGCGGCAGGGCATCTAAGGCATTTTTTGGGATTTTGTTCAGCCTGAGGGATGTGGGGGAGATTACTTGGGACTTCTACGAAGGGGAGAGGTCAGGAGAATTGTCCGCGGAGCTTCTTCCAACCAGACACCTATGGGAATGCTGTAGATGACTCAGAAAGGTCCCTTCCAGTTTGCCTGCAGGGAGGGGGGTTTAAATCTTTCATCAAAACCAATTTGTTAGCCAGGTTGTCATCGAGTGGGCGGGTATCAGAAGGCAGGAGGTTAGAAGCATTGTATTTCCTTTCAGACCTGTTGTAAAACTGGCAGGTAATCTCCAGCAGGGCTTGTCTCTGGGCTGAAGCTGGGCTGCAGCAGGAAGGTGTGCCCCTATAAAAGTTTCAGCGGGCTGTACCTGGTAGGATCTCTGGGAATAGAGCGAACTCTTAAAAGAGCAGCTGGGAGGAGCGAGACCCCAGTCTGTGAAGCTGGAGTGCTAAGTTTAGTCAGATGGGCTTTAAGCAGAGCTTCTACTTTACTTCGCTTTTCCTTCCTACTTTACCCAAGGACTGAACTCATAGGGAGTATGTAAATTTCACTGGATCCCTAACATTTAGACACCTCCTGGATAATTCGACTAATAAAAGCTGGGCCGTTATCTGATTGAATGGAGGCTGGGAGGCCAAATTGCAGGATTATATCAGTTAGGAGGGAATCACTGACTACTGAGGCTTTTCCTAAATTGGTAGCAAAAGCTTCTACCCACCCAGTAAAGGTGTTGACCCAGACTAAAAGATATCTAACCTTTTTCGTACCTGTGGCAGGTGGGTGAAGTTAATCTGCCAGTCCCGAGTTGGGGAGAAGCCTTGTACCTGGGATGTGGGGAAAGGAGGGGACCTCAGCATAGTTACTGGGCAGACAGGGCACTGGGCTGTAATAGTCTTAAGGAAGGTTTTCCAGGAAGGGAAGGAGACAAGAGGGCTAGGAGTTTGTAACCTACATCAAAATTATCATGAAGAGGTGACAGGAGAGTGTGGGCCTGGGAGCTGGGGAGGAGGAACCTTCCTTGACCTGGGAACCACTCGTCCTTTGTGGGATAGGTTTGATACTGTTAACACTCAGAAGAGGAGTGTGGGGAGCAGTATTGGCCTTTTGTAGCATGGTGAAGATTAGCGGCTTCCTTTGTAGTTTTATCTGCAGAGGCATTTCCAACAGCTATGGGATCTGAGAGTCTCCAGTGTCCCCGACAATGAAGTACAGCCTCCTGTGTTGGGAGAGGAGCTGCCTGGAGAAGGGCCTTCCTGTAGGGGGCATGGATAATTGAGGATCCCCGAGAGGTGAGAAATCCTCTCTTTGTCCATAGAGCACCACACACTGCAAAGTATTTAGTATGTGAAAGGCATACACGGAATCTGTGTAGATGCTCACCTGTAAATCTTTGGCCAGTGTAAGAGTGCTTCGGTCAGAGCACTCACTTCAGCCTGTTGAGAGGTAGTGAATGAGGGAAGAACTGTAGTTTCTATAACAGAGTCAAGTGAGACAAATCCATATCCTGCCTTAGCCAGTGATGTATGGGAAGCCTTATAGGAACTCCTATCAATCCTTCGCAGAGTAATAGGTAGTGGATGGCGGAAGAGACGAGACCAGGATCATTCAGGGTGGGATGGCTGTACACAGGTGGGGGAATAGAAGACAAAAGAGTATAGGGTTGTGCGCTACAGGGCAGATAGGAAGGACTATGTGACAGCACAGAGTCCTGGACCAATCTGTATGCGCCATCTGTCTTTCAAACAGGTAGAAGCTGAGTGCTATATGGAGACCTCATAGGGACTAGAAGGCCGTGTTGGAGCAGGTGAGAGATAATTGGCTTTAGTCTCCTTGGGGCCTGATCAAGGGCTGGGAGGGACAGGAGTGATCTGGGTTTAGTGGGATGGTGAGAGGTGCTTGGTTGAGAGGCAGGGACGGGGAGGAGGTATCCCAGACCCTGGGGTTTAGATCTGGGGAGGCCAAGGGGGCTTGGGGCGAGGCCTGAGATGGAGAGGAGAGCAGTGAGAAAGTGGGTGAACCCTGGGAATGGTGAGAGTGGCGGATAATTTCACTAGGGTATCTTGTCTAAGGAGCTGGGCAGGGCAGGTGGGAATGACTAGAAAGGAGTGGGAAAAAATTATTCGCCTAACCAGCACCGAAGTAGAGGAGTTTTATCTTTTTTTTTTTGTCACCGGGAATGGAACTCCAGGTCCTGTGTGTGCCAGGCAGGCGCTGTGCTGCCAAGAAGTTTTAAAAGGTTGGGAGACTTTGCTATCAATATCCACAATAGAAGTTGGGGTCAAGAAAACAGATCCTTGAAACAAAGATAAGGTGGAATGAGTTGCCCTGCTGTCTATAACGAAAGATATGGACCTACTCTCCACCAAAAGAGTTACCTGGAGCTCGGCAGCTGGGATGGTCCAGGGGTCCTCCAGAGCTTCTGCGCAGGGTCAGTCATCCATCACTAATCCGAGGAAATCTGGGAGTGAGCCAGCCAGGCGGACCCTGAGAGCTGACTCCAGGGGCAGACGCCAGTGTGGGGCAGCCTGATTTCCAGTGAGGACCCCGCAGGAGGAGCACAGCTGTGAAGGAATCCCGTGCTATGGCATTCTTTAGCCCACTGACCAGGCTGTCAGCATTTGAAGCGTGGCCCCGGAGAGTGCTCCTGTGTTGGGGAGCCCTCGCGGCACCCTTGGTGGTTGGTTGGGACTTTGGTCCAGCCTGTAGCTGTGGGTTTCTTATGGCAGAGGCAAACAGCTGGAACTGAGAAAGGTGCTGTGTGCAGGCAACTTCACCCCTATTGTTGAAAACTTTGAATGCCAAATTAACTCCTGCTGTGGGGTTTGAGGGCCTGCTTCTAGTCTCGGCAACTTTTCCCCAAGTCTGGAGCAGACTGGATAATCATATCATCTTTTACATCATTTGGCCTTCTGGGCCTTCTGGGTCCAGAGTGCAGCAGCCGAATGGGACATACACTGAGCCAGCTTCTCATCTTCCGTCTGCAGGGTCTTCCTAAGCCTGTCTTAATTGACTGCCCTGGGTGCTGCCTTTCAGAACCTTTCAACCAAGGAACTGGTCATAGGTTTATGGCTCCTTTGAGCAGGGGATTGTCTATTCTCACCTAGCTGGTTAAAGTCCCAGTTTGGGTTGGCCTGGCAGAGGGAGAGGGCCACAGCTCCCTCCTGGTTAGGCTCAAGGTGCCTGCAGTCATCCACAGTGGCTTGAGCTAAAGCCCGAATACGTTCTGTTCCTCAGGCAAGAGGGTGGAAGAAGTAAAGATACTTAGGTTGTCCGAGGTGAGATAGTGAGACTGTGCAAGGTACTGAAATTCCTGGATATTTGGTGGTGCTAGTAAGAAAAGAACCAAGGTGCTGACTAATCTGAGACAAATCAGACAGGGAAAAGGAGCATGAACCCGAACACCTTCCTCCACTACTATCACCTCCCAAAGTAGAAATTGGGGAGCAGAAGTTGAGAAAGGGTCATCAAACTGTAATCCAGATGGAGTATGGGGTGGAGTGAGAAATTAAGGAGGAGGTCTAGATTCAGAGGGAAGTGCTGGATTGACAGATGGGGCAGGTTTTGGACCAAGCAGAGGCTCTTCCGGAGGGAGTGACTCAGCTCAATGGCACCGCTATGGCCCGAAGCTGCGTGTGGGAAATTGTTCAGCTGGGGGAGGGGAGCAGGAGGCTGCCAAGGAAACGAGATATCAGCAGGGTCCTTGGTCAGGGAGGAATCAGCACAGGAGGGAAGTGGAGGGGGCGTGGCCGGAAGGGAAAGGAGGAGAATTGGGGAGCGATCACATGAAGAACACAAAGTGGGAATATTTTGGAGCATAAGGAAGGTGTGAACATAAGCCACTTCAGACCATTTTAGCTTACAGCAGTAATGATCCAGTTCTTGCAAGACTCAGACATCAGGGCTGGGGATATAGCTCAGTGGAGTAAGCGCCTGCCTAGCAAGCGCAGGGTCCTGAGTTCAATCCCCAGTACCGCCAAAAAAAAAAAAAAAAAAAGACTCAGACATCAAACGTGCCATGGAAAGGCCTCTGAGATTTATTATCCAGCTTGTAGTGCGGCCATGCTGTGTTACGGAAAAAATAAACCATTTGGGTTTCAGGTCAGGTGAGAAACAAGAGAGGTTTGGGGTTCTGGGGAGGATAGCCAGAGGGGATGAGTTGGGAATTGAGGATGGACGTTCCTCGTTAGAGTACAGAGAGAGGTGTGGGAGAGCAGCTGGCTCTCCTGGTGGACCTCTCCAGCTGGGACCCAAAGCTGCAGAAGTGAGCGACTGAGCAAGCAAGTGACTCTGCAAACACACAGATGCTAAAGGGACGCAGCCTTCCCAGGACTGCTTTTCAAGACCAGTGCTGGAGTGTAAAAAGCACGGAAAGCAGGGTGAGCCTCTCTCCAACTTTATCAGGAAAAATAAAAGGTGGGCAAGAGGGAAGAAAGAGGAAGAGGGGAGATGGGGTTATCCAGTCTGAAACATCCAGCAAGATCTGACATGGCAGAATTGGCAGGAGTAGCAGGAGTGGCAGGAGCTGTGGGCAAGGTCTGAGGGACCCATGTCACTGAGTGGCCTAAACCAAGGGGAAGGAGGCTTGGGAGAGGACTTGAGATCCCCATGGAGAGAAAACTTTTCCTCTGTCTCCCATGCCTTGGCACCAGATATAAGGAACTTGAGATGAAGCAGAGACCACTCAAGAGGCTTTTGTGAAAGCAATAGGCATATGGTTTAATGCCTGGGTGCAGGAAGACAGAGGGCAATAAGGCTGTATGTGGGGAAAAAAGAGAAGTAGGCCTTCTTTACAGGGACTGAAAGAGGGCAAGGCAAATTAGGCAGGAAGATGTTAATAAATATCTGTAGTCAAAATTCCCTAGCAGTCTTACATGTCAGTGGGCAAAGTTCTTGAGGGTCTGGTATAAATTTTCAGGTGTCTCCAGATGTCTGGGGATACCTTGTTCTTATTTCTTTTATGACATCCTGTGTTTGCTAAGGACAGCCTCGGTGCTGACCTGTGTCCCCACTGAGAACAATGCCTCTGCTGGCAGGCAGGTTGGGTTCTGGGAGGGTCATGTCCAATTCAAGCCTTGTATGGAGGAGAAGATCAGAGGGCATCAAAGGGGTAGCTGAGAGTGTGTCTGGACTCTAGTGGAGAGGCTAGACTGGAGATTAAAGTGATGCTTGAATAGTCAAGAAAAACCTAATAAGAAGAAATGTTTGGGATTGGAGTGGCTGGATTTTAGAAAAGGATGCAGAAAAAGGAAAGGGATAATTTAAGAATGGAAAGATTTCCTTGGATAATACATAGTCATTCAAGGTATTTAATACAAATGAATCTTTAGTATTGTGGTGACTAACAGGACAGACAGAAGATAAAGTGAACAGTGGCCTGGTTCTTAGGCCAAGCTGAAGGGAAGGCAGCCCAAGGCCTGGAGCAGTGACTCAGGCCAGAGGAATGTGGCTCAGGCTGCCTGCAGCTGTGATGAGGAGGACAGGATGGGGCATTGCAGAGGACATCCTGGAGCAGCTTGGGGACTTTCCATGCAAGAGCGCAGCCCAAGGAACTCTGGCCTGCATGCCAAGTATAGTCCTTGAGTGTGCACATAAGAGAAGACTGGAAATGTTCTCACTCCATCACTGAGTCACAGTACAATTTGGGAAAGTGGTCCAAATGAAGTCCAGCAGGTAACACAGACAGCCTCATTGTGGTTGACTTCTGCTTTCTATGGCCCATGAGTTGTGCAGAACTCTTTCCCAGGATACTCTGGGATGTGTCCAAGCCCTGCAGCTCATAACCCCTGCATTCGAATGTCGGGCTTGTTAATCCTCAGTAGGCTTGTTAATCTTCAGTGTGTTCATGCCTCAATGTGTTCCATTTTAAACATAGCTTCTTCCCCTAAGCAAATTCCCATACTCCTAAGTGATTTCCACCTGAGCCACACCACCACTCATGGGATACCAGGGTTTCTTTGCAGCACTTAGTGCCCTTTCTCGGTATCTACTCAGCAGAGACCAAATGGATCCCAGTGCCAGGAGGCAGTCTCACTCCTTGGAAGCACCTTCACTCAGCAATGTAGACCACAGTGGCTTCTTGGGAGGCACATGGTCTCTCCTAGTCGAGTTTCTCCAGCTCTTCCATTTCTGAACCTGGGGTGCAGGATGCTGTCTTTAGCCTCTGGCATAAAAAATGGGGACCCGGGTCTGACACATCCTTTGGGGAACTCTTTGCCACCCCCCAGAAGTAAAAAATCACACTATTCCCACCCCTAGTGAAAATTGATGACATGTGCCTTTGTTAGGGCATGACAAAGGCACTTTATCCATGTGGTCCTCCTCCTACCCCAGTAAGCCCAATCTAAGTATGAAAACAGACAAATTCCACTCCCTTGGATCAGTACTCCTCAAAATGGACAAAGTCGTCAAAAATAAGGAACGTCTGAGAAACTATCATAGCAAAACAAGAGCCTAAGCTGACACGACAGCCAAATGTAATATGGTATTCTACTCGTCATCCTGCAGCAGGACAGGGGCATTAGGCAAAAGCTAAGGAAATTTTAATAAACTGTGGATTTTAGTTAATAATAATATACTTGGATCAATACTGGTTCATTAATTCTAACAAATGTGCCATATTGATGTTAAGATGTTAGTATGGAAAACTGGGTATTTGGGGTTATAGGAACTCTATGTAGTGTTTCTGCAACTTTTCTGTAAATCTAAAACTGTTCTTAAATTAAAAGTTTGTTTAAAATAATAGAGTGAAAAGCAATCGTGCAGCCCCCAAGTCAGCAGCAGCTGCTCTGTCAGATATGAAAAATTGTCTTGTTCATAAATCCTACATGTTACCTCTGAAACTGTAAGCATGGTGAAGTATCAAGCACTTACCCTTAAGAGCTCATCTACTTTTGCTTCTTTGTTACTATTTTAAATGTCTATTATATCTCCCATCAGACCTATTATTAATAAGTACTTAAAAATTCTGGTTTGATTTATTTCTGACTCAGAAGACAACGTGTTACTTGGTAGGTCTTGAAAAATAGTTGTTGTGAAAATTGTTTTTACCTTAAGAAATAGTATTATTTGCTGAACTTTCCTTAGTAGAATTTTTGGAAGTAACTCAGACTATTCACTCTAGCACATTCCACTCAGGAGATATTGTAATAATGAAGCAGTAACATCCAGTGACAGCCAGGTGTGACAATCTCCCAATAAGTATCTTCCTGTCTCATAGTGCATATGCAAAGTCTATCCTATTCTTTCCTGTGGTAACTTGTGAGTTTATAAATATATATTATTTTTACTAACCATGTGTTCCTGTACTGCTGTTGCATTATGGATAGAGGGAGGATCTAGGTAAGGGGAAGATATTACCAAGGAGAAAGTGGGAAAGGAGCTTTTCTTGTTTTCAGTGGAAATACCTCAACTAAGACATTAAGGTCTTGGCTTGCCTATTTGTGGCATATAACACCTGAAGATAACTATTCAAAGCCAGGTGTGGTGGTGCACACCAGTAATCTCAGCATCAAGGAGGTTGAGGCAAGATGATCACTGTAAATTTGAAGCCAGCCTGGTCTACATAAGTGAGTTCAAGGTCAACCTGCACTTCACAAGGTCTCGGCTCAAGAAAAAAATAAGAAAATAGATGCCATTCAAGTTATAGAAGACTTTCTATTGAAAGAAATTAGTGGAAAAGGATCAAGCTTGCACATGCCTGGCACATACAGACCTGCTCACCTGCAACGCTAACACCTCGCTGCTTTATCTGGTCCCTCTCCAGCTCTCTTGTCTCTTGGGCTTCTTCACATTTCTGTACCGGCCCCTGTTTTCTAGCCTTTTCCAGCTTTTTCCCTTTTCAGTGCATGAGCTTCACCTGCATATGAGTCTGCGAAGAAAGTGCTGCCTAAATCTCTACCCTGCCAGGGGCAGGGAGATGTCAGCACTTCTACTGAGTCCCCTGCATGCCCAAGCTTTTGTCAAATGATCCCTCAGTTTGTCTCATTTAGTTAGCAATGGGCTTGGTTGGGATTTGAAAATAAAACAAAGATCCAAAACACAAAAAAGCAAATCGAAAATGCTGCAGAACAACTCAGTGACTTTAACACTTTAAAACTCATTGTCTTAAAACAGAAAAAAAAAAACTCTCATTGTCTTTAAAGTAAAAAAAAAATGAATATCAAGCCTCCAGTAGAATCCACATATCCATTACTAGTCTCCACTTCTCCGTCTTCCCAGACTCCATCAACTATCCACCTACCTCTCTCTCTTTGGATGTACCTGTTCTGGATACTTCATGGAAACAGAATCCCACATGATGTGATATTTTGTAGGTGGATTTTTGCACTTAGCATGTTTTCAAGGTTCTTCCATGCTTTAGAATGGATTGGTACTTCAGTACTTTTAAAGCTGAATAATATTCTATTCTATGGATAATCCATATCCATAGGGTATGGATCATATTTAAGTTGCTACTTTTGTTTGGCTCTTATGAATAGTCCTGCTATGAACTTTTACATTCAAGTATTTGTTTGAATACTTGTGTTCAATTATTTTGAGTATGTATCTAGGAAAGGAATTGCTGAGTCATATGATAATTCTAGCTTAATCTTTTGAAGGTACCATCAAACTGTTTTCTATAGTGAGTGCACCACTTTACATTCCACCAGCAATGTGTGAAAAGTCCAAGTTTTCCATATATTTATCAACATTTGTTTATTTTGCTTCCGTTTTCACTACGGTCATCCTAGTGTGCAAGAGTGACATCTAACTGTGGTTCTGATTTGCATTTTTCTAGCAACTAATGATGTTCAGTGTCTTTTTATGTGCTCGTTGGCCATCTTATCTCTATTAGAGAAGTGTGTACGAGCATTTTGGCCATTTTAAAGTTGGATTGTTGTTGAGCTGTTACGATCTTGTTTTAGTATTTTATTTTAAGAATAAAGGAAGAAAACATTAACAAACAGACATCCATTTACAAAATAGCATAAGAACAATACAAGCAATAAAGATCTTTAAATATTTGGATAGTAGATCTTTATTAGACATATAATTTGTAAATATATTATCCCATTTTATAGGTTATTCATTACCTCCTGATCATGTATTTTGAGGCACAGAACTTTAACTTTTTGCTGAAGTCCAATTTATCCATTTTTTCTTTTTTTGCTGGTACTCTTGTTGTGCTATCAAATGGATCGTTGCTCTATTCAGTGAAAGTTTTTCCTTCTATTTTCTTCTAAGACTTTTATAGTTTTTACTCTTATAGTTAGGGCTTTAATCCATTTTTAGTTAATTTTTTGTATATGGCATAAGATAAGGTTCCAACTTCATTCCTCTGCATGTGGATATCCAATTTCCCCAGCACCATGTATTATGAAAACTCTTTTTTCTCTATTAAATAATCTTGGCACTTATGTCAAAAATCAATATGTGGGTTTATTTCTGGGCATTCTTTGCCATTCCATTGATCTGTATTTGCTTTCATCCCAGTACCACACTGTTTTGATTACTGTAGATTTTTAGGAAGTTTTGAAATCAGGAAGTGTGAGTCTGCAAATTTTGTTCTTTTAAAGACTGTTTAGACTATTAAGATTCCATTTGAATTTTAGGATTGGTTTTCTGTCTTTGTGAACAATGCTGTTTGGACTTTGAAAGGAACTGCATGGAGTATGTAGACTGCTTTGGGCAATATTGTCATATTAACAGTATTAAATTTTCCAATCCAGGAACACAGAATGTCTTTTTATATATTTAAGCCTTCTTTAATTTCTATCACCAATATCCAAGTATTTTTGCCTCCTTAATTTATTCCTAAAGTTATTCTTTTTATATGATTGTAATGAGATTGATTTCTTAATTAATTTTCAGATTATGTACAACTGCCATCATAAATGTGACTCCAACCCATTGAAATGTTCCTTCAACCTGACCTTTTGTAGTCAAGGGATTTTTTAAAATTTAATTTGCTTGTTGCTACCACAAAGAAGTAAAAATCAATATTTACAAGGTGACCTTGTATCCTAAGACTTTGTTATATTCCCTTATTAATTCTAGACAGTTTTAATTCTCTTCAGTCTGTGTGGCCTAGTATTTCATTTTTAGCTTTAATGCCCAGTGAAGTGATTTTCAGTGAATGTTGATAGAAGTGTTGAAAATGGACATCCTTGATATGTTCTCCACCTCAATGTAAAACTTTTAATATTTCATTATTATATATGATATTGGCTATTGGTTTCATGTAATAACCTTTATTAGGTTGAGAAAGTTCCCTCATGTTCCTAGTGTGCTGAAAGTTTGTATCATGAAGAGGCATTGAATTTGGTCAAATACTATCCCTGAATCTTTTAGATGATTATATGGTTTTTTTCTGTTAATTCTGATAATGTGATGTATTATTTTGACTGATCGATACTGAAATAATAAAATAACTTTGCATTCCTTGGAAAAATTCCACATTCCCACCTATATTATAATATCTTTTTTTAAAAGTCCCAAGTTCAATTTGCAAATATTTTTGTTAAAGATTTTTGTGTCTGTCTTCATGGGCAATACTAGTCTGTGGTTTTTCTTTTCTTTTTTTTTTCCTTGTAATATCTTTGTCTGGTTTTGGTTTAGTGGTTTGTATTAACAGCTTTCTATTATTATAACAAATACTTGAGATAGTCAACTTCTAAAGAAAAAAGGTTTAGTTTGGTTCACAGTCTGGGAATGTCTAGCTCAGGTTTGATGAACCCATGGCATGTGTGCCACAGAGGGTTGTTTGTATCATTCAAAACTCTAAAAGGTTTGCTATCCCTGTTCTATCCCATGACTGGTTATCCCTTTTGCTTTAGGATCTGTGGCAAGGTGGTAGATTATTATCTACAGCATGGCAGACATACATGGTGGAGCAAAATTGTTTACCTTGAGGAGCAAAACAGAAGAAGATGAAGATTTTGAGGTCCCACTGTCCTCTTTAAGGGAACACTTCAAAAGACCTCTTACAAGTCCCTGCATTTTAAAGCTTCCACCACTTTCCAACAGTGCTAAGGTGGGACCAACCCTCTATCACATGGGTCTTTGGAAGACATATATCCAAACCATAACACAAATGTATCAATCAAAAATTTTAAAATTGAGAAATGGTGTCCTCTAGTCTCAGGAAGTTTATTTCTTAATTGCAAATTTGATAGAATTTATCAGAAATACATCTGTGACTGAAGGTTTCTTTGCCCATAACTGCACAATTTAAAAAAAAATCCAATATTGACATCTTCAGATTATTTACTTCTTCCTGTATCAGTTTTGGTAATTTGTGTTTTTCAAGGTGTCATAAACTAGTTTCATAGAGTTGTTACCTTAGCATCCATTTTTAGGTCCAACCTAAGTTATTTGAACCTAGTTGTACCCCATCACCCTTAACCTCGTTAAAACTTCCCCTCCCTGTGTAGCTGTTTGCAACATGGCCTTCTTGTTCCTCATTGCCATGAACCTAAAACACAATGCAACCATAGCTACTGACCGCAGGAAACCTGATTATCATCACTGGCGTCACAAAAATAAGCTAACGCTTTGAGCTTACTTTCTTTCAACTAGCCAATCCCCTTCTCCTGTGGGAAAAGCTAAACAGATTTACATGCTGAAGCCTTAACTCCCAGTGTGCAAAACATCCATGGGTCTTAAAAATATAATTTACTCCTCCCAACTTTTCTCTTTCCACCCATTCTCCCCTTACCTGGTTTATGAAGTGTGCTCCCTCTGGGAAGGTTATTTAAGTGTTGTGTCTGACTGGACACTGTCACCTTTCTCTGTGTGATGGGCTGAATAATGGCCACCCCAGTCTTTGAGGGGATCTTAGACCCTGGAACCTGCAAATATGTTACCTACAGGGAAAAATTTTTGTTGCAGATGTTTCTTGAGATAAAGGGATTATCTTGGATTATTCAAGTGGACCTAAAGTCATCACTCATGTTGTTATAAGAGAGAGGCAGAAGAATTAGAATTAAAGATGTGATCTTGGAAACAGAGGTGTGTGTGCGTGTGTGCGCACTCCGCAGAGGGAGGGAGGAAGAGACCGTCTGTCAAACAATGCATGTGACCTCTAAAGGATAGAAAAGACAAGAATGTGTTCTTCTTTTAGCACCTCCAGAAGGAAGGCAGCCCCACCCACACCTTGATTTTAACCCAGTGAGGCCAATTTAAGACTTTAACCTCTAGACAACTGTAAGACAATACATTTGTTTGGTTTTAAGCCTTTTAAATTTGTGGTAGGCCATCACCCAATACTCTTCGTGAGCAGACTTTGACCAAATGTATGCCTGGAAAATTCCTGGCCTTCTTCCAGCTAGGAAAGTGAAACACCATTTCCTGCTATAGCCTTGTGTCCACTCAAAATCATATCCCTCTCAGATTTCTATGCTCAAGCCTTAACCCCCGGTGTGACTATATTTGGAAATAGGACATACAAGGAGATAATTAAGATTTAATAAAGTCATAAGGGTGGGGCACTGACCTGATAGAACTAGTGTATATATTAGTCTGTTCCTACTACTATAAAAAATAGTTGAGTCTAGGTACTTTGCAGAGAAAAAGGGTTATTTAACTTACCGTCTCGGTGACTGGAAATTCAGGATTAGGCAGCTCCATCAATTCTGCCTCGTGAAGGCTCCCTCAGCTACGTCACATCATGGCAGATGGCGGATGGCATCACAGAGGGCGCGCTGCCAGAGGGAGAGATTGCATAGTGAGCTAGATAGTGGGCTGGGCTAGTCCTGGCCTTTTGCAATGACCAGTTAAGAACTATAAACATCCCTTCCACAGGCAGTGCCTCCAGTAACCTAACTAGGTCCCTCTCTTTAAAGGTTCCACCACACAATATGGCCACACTGAGAACAAGCTAAAACCACATCCAAACCATAGTTGTGTCCTTATAAGAAGAGACACTAGATCTCCCCTCACCCTTATGGACAGAATTTAAGAAAAGCTTGTGTGAGGTGGTAGGAAGCAGATAACTGTCTACAAGATAGGAAGAGAATCTCACCAGAAACTAAATGGTCCAGAACCTTCATTTGGACTTTTAGACCCCCAAAACTAAGAAAAGGTAAATTTCAACTGTTTAAGATACTCAGTCAATATGGTATTCTGCGATGGCAGAACAGGCAGACTAATACCAGAGCCATCATGAAATGGGTTCAGGATAGTCTGGCTCCTGAATCCAGCCTCTGGCTTCTCTTAACAGATTCTAAAGGCAATGGCATCCACTATTGTTCACTGACCCAGAGCAGCAGGCCTATACAGACACCTAACTGTCTTCCCACCCATGACCATTGTCTTCTAAGTACCAATAGTTTGGTGTTTGAAGGCTCCCTGGAATCAGTTCTATTTATCCCATATATCAATAATCTTCCTCAAAGATTGCACTGCAGCCTGCAATAAAACCATCTTCCTCAAGCCATCATCCTCCACTGTAGGACACTGTGATTTTCCCCATAGTTCCCATGATGCCCCAGGGTGCTGAGGAAACTCAGGGTCCTCTGAGAGAAGTCCATCTTGTGCTTGGTTTGGAGTGGCTCTGGGTAGGGGCAAGCTGGGCTTGGATTAGAAAACTGCACCTTGGCCTACATCCAGCTTTCCAGTTGCCCAGGTCTGAGGATCTTTTTCATTATAAAGGCTGATGCTTTGGGGCTGAGGCCTTGATTTTTGTTCTTAGCTTAATTGGTTTGGCTTAGGGTGGGAAGAAGAAGGCAGAAAATGAAAGAATAAGTGGGTAAGAAAAATAGGTAGAGAAAAATCATGGGGACAAGAGACACAGGAATGAAAGCACAGAGGCCTTCAAACACCACAGCTCTGGGCTGGGAGGGGACACTTTACATGGTGACACCTAAGCCTTCTTATCAGTCCACGGTTTCTTCTTTGGTTGATGAGACAAATAAGCACCCAACATTGAGGACCATCATGTTCACGCCATAGAGCTGTGCCCGCGGGCCTTACTGCTGGGGCCAAATGGCAGAGAAGAAGGCATATACAGAGAAGGCCTCTTAGAACCTTGGCTCAGTTCAGGTTGTTTGTGAAGTTTTATCAGCCCAGCGTGTTTATGAAAAAGCAGCACAATAGTCAGGCTGACATCATCTGGCGTTACTGAGAATGCTATAATTGTTTCCATTTTCAGTCAGGCCAAAGCATTATTTTACAATATTGCTTAATCATTTCTTCCAGCAGTCACCCAATCTGTACAAATGTCAAACAAATGCTCAAAATGAAGAAAATCAATATGTTAGGAAATAAACGAATTTACGGTAATAATAATAATAACCACATCCCCACAGGCAGGCTAAGTACATAAGGTTCTGGATTTCTTCCAGGAGCCCACGAATGTTTCTGCCATTCACTTGCACAGTTGAGCTGGCCCGTTGCCATAACAGGGAGCTTTGTTTACTTGGTTTTTCTCTTTTCAGCATGAAATATAGTCCTGTCTTGAATTCCTTGTCTCTGGGGCTCTATGAATGTTTCTAACTAGCATCCTTTCTGTTCATTTGCAAAAAGACTCCCTCTGCAGGGCCCACCTGGTGCCCGGACACTCCACTGGGGAGGCGGGGTCTGTTTGGACCACAGCTTTGCTTGGTCAGCTCATAAATCTGAAGAGCTTCAAATTAAAACCTCCCTGAGTAGATTTTTGGGGATAACACTGATTTGGCTTCAGAACTCTGTGATTTTCTTGTAAGCCCAGTTGATGGGTTCATCCAGGGAATTCGGGTCTGGGCTCTGTCCTGTCCTCATAACCACGTTATTGTATTTGTGGGCACCCTGGCCTCTGTGTCTCAGAGATCCCAGATGGAGGATTGTTCCTAAAAGGTAAGCAGGGTAAAAGGCATCTGATGTTTGGGTTGAGATCAAGGATCAGAACGTTACAGTTCAAAATGGCCAGAGTTTCTTTAAAAAGTGCAGATGTGACCCTGAACTTGTACTCAGGCATTTATATAAGAGAAATGAAAACATGTGCTCACACATAAAGCTACACATGAGTTCCCATAGCGCTCCACGTGAATAACCCTAAACTGAAAGCACTCTAGCTGTCTGTCCATCAGAGAATGGTTAAACACACGGTAGTACACTCATATCAAAGGATAGTATGCAGCCATCCAAAGGAACAGACTATCGATGCTTGTGACCACCTAATGAATCAGCAGAGGATTATTCTGTGGGGACAAAGTCAATCTCCAAAAGTTACATATGGCATGGCTTCATTTATATAACACTCTTGAAATAACAAAATCACAGAATGGAGAACAGCCGAGAGTTTAGTTGGGCTTTTGGAGGAAATGAGAAGGAGGGAAATGTCTGCAGCTATAAAAGGGCAGCATGATGGGTCCATATGTGATAGAGATGCTCAGTATCTTGACTGCACACATCAATGTCCTGCTTGTGTCACTGTCTGTAGATGTACAAGGTGTTGCTATATGGAGAACTGGGTAGAGGGTATAGGGAACTCTTCTTTATTCTTAGAACTGCATGTGAATCTATAATTATTGCACAATGCAAATTTTAATAATAAGACCCCAGCGTGGTGACATACAGCTGTAATCTCAGCACTCTGGAAAGCTGAGGCAGGGTGATCACAAGCTTGAGCCCAACCTGGCCAACTTGCAAGACCTTGTCTAAAACCCTAAAATAGGGTCCACAGAGAAGGTGATATGTGAAAGAACTAAAACTTAGAAAAACACGAAAGAGCCAGCCAAGCATTTATCTGGGAGCAGGGTTTTTGGCAGAGGCTCCACAGCGGTAGCTCACCTGGCAGGCTCAGGAACACAAGGATGTCATGGCAAGGGCACAGGAGATGCATCAGAGAGGTGGCTAGGGCTTGAGTGGGCCTCGAAAGGCCTGAGGCTTCCACTTTCAGTGGCTGGGGACCATGGCTCTGCCAAGCAGCAGAGTGATAAGGGCTGGCTCCTGTCCTGGGCTGGCCAAGTAGAGATCAGATCATAGGGGCCGGGGTGAAAGGGGGAATCAGTACGGCCACTGCAGTCACCTGGATGACCCCTAAGTTTCCCCAACACCCCAGCCATCTGGTGTCTGCCTGACCCTGCCTGCGAATCCCCTGAGGTGTTATATACACATTTAGCTCTTTGGTACACCTACTTCATGAGGAAGCAATGATCTGCAAAGCCAGGCCTCTATACAGGTGAGAGGACAGCCCAGCTGGGGATGAGGGTTTGAAAGTGAAGACAAGATCCCATGCACAGGGACCTCAAGATGCAGCTTACTTGTTATGCCTCAGGGTCAGCGCGAAGCAAGTCTGGAAGCCTAGTAGTTAAGGCAGTGCAGTCACCGCGATGGTGTCCCATGTGTCTGCACATATATCAGTGAGCCTGTGCCAGTCAGAGTGGATTCCATAGAAATTGTTGAGCTCTGAATATGTGCTGGGAGTTGGTGGTCAGTGTCAGGGGTACATTAGAAGATGAAGTTGGTGTAGCTGTCACACCCAAACAGCTCACCATGACAAGTGGGCGGACAAATAAGGAAAATGCTGAGAAATCACAGTGGGTGTTATGAAACAACCGAAGAATACCCTGAGGAGGATGAGTGTGGGGACAGGGACAATAATGCTCCCTTAAATCAGAAAGGTAACACTTAGGCTGAGGCACAAAGTGGGAGGATGTGGGTAGAGTTCCCTGCTGAGTGTACAGGCTGTGCAAAGGCCCTGAATAGAGGAAAGAGGTCAGACGGAGTAGTCACTGGCTGCCGTCACTCCCATCCTTCCATTCCTACCTGGCCTCTCCCAAGGACAGTTCTGTACATCCAGGGTGTCAGCCTCGTACTCCTGCCATCTCTCTCTCACACAGTAACAGACTCAGGCCTGCTTAATTCTTCACTAGTGCCAAAGAAACAATTGCAGTTTCACAGTGAGGATGAGTTATGCTTTCCTCTGTGAGTGTGACAAATGGTGGGAAATATGAAACCCATATCTGATAGATGCACCTGCTCCCAAAACCTCTACTCCTTATGTAGCAGGATTCTGCAGCCCAGGAGAGGAAGACACGCAGGTGGGCTGCTGTCCCAGGGAGCAGGCATGGGACCTGTGAGGCTGTTTTGGGTACAGAGAAGATTGAATAAAGAGACTTTGACAAAATACGCATTCCACATTTATGTTTTCCAGCACTGCTATAACAAAGCACCACAAAGTGAGTGGCTTGAAATGATGAAAATGTATTGTTCCACAGTTCTACATGCTAGACCTCCAAAATCAAGGCACTGGCTGAGCGTAGGTTTGCTGAAGTTTCTAGAGAAGTGTGGTGAATTGACAGCTGATGGTCAACTTGTAACATCAGCTGAACCGAATCAACATGGTGCTGGGTATGGAAGTTCCACTTGAGGATTGTTGCCAACAAAACTGAAAGGAAAACTGGAAAAGAAGAGGTGCTGTTAAGGGGCTGTTGGCTTTCCTGAAGGACCTTGTTATGCTGGTTTCCTGATATGAAGTCGGCTGTTATCATCATCAAAAGAGCTCAGGACCTTATTAGCACTGAGAATGGCTATGGTTCACTTTGGGGAAGCTTTGGTTGTTACTTTGAGCATTGTTTCCTGGCTCTAGAGGGGAAGATGCTACATTGTTCAATCTGGAGAAGCTTGTTGTGTTTGCTTTCCTGATATGAACTCAGCTGCTGTCATTGCTGGAGGGGCCCAGGACCTCACTGTTGCTGAGGATGGCTGTGGTACTTTTTGAGGGAGCTCTGGTTCTTAATTTAAGTGTTGCTTCCTGGCTCCAGTGTAAATCCTTCAGTCTGCTGGCACAGATCCTTTATTTCCCTGACACAGACTTTGTAACTTCCACCACTGATCTTTGGGCCTTCCCAGTGCAGATTCGTGAAATAGACTTGCATTAGACATTGTTGTGGGCTCTTGGACTCGTTGTGGTATTGTTATGGGCTCTAGGTCTTCAGCTGGACTCATACAGAACATTGCCATGCAGTCCAGGCCCTCAGCTGGATTCTTCTGGGTCTTTAGTGTGTGGACAGATTTCCTGCACTCTCTTTGCATATGACTCTTTGGGTGACTATTATAAAATAATCCTATAAATTGTGTGCCCTGTACTGTTGCAAACCCTGGCTACAACAGGGAAGATCTTTTCTTGATTCTCCTAGACTGTGGTAGCCTCTGATATTCCTTGGTTTATGATTACATCATTTTTTTTGTCTTTTTGAGACAGGGTCTCGCTAGACAGTTTCGGCTGGCCTCCAACTCATTTATGTAGCCCAGGTTGGCCTTGAACTCACAACGATCTTCCTGCCTCAGCCTCTCAAGTGCCAGAATTACAGGCATGTACCACCAGGCCTGGCTACATCATTTTAATCTCTGCTTCCATCTCTATATACTGTCCCCTCCCTAAGTCTGTGTGTTCCTTTGTCTTCATACCACCCTCCCTCTTCGCCAGTCATGTTGGAGTAGGACCCACCCTAATGACCTCATCTTGATTACATACATCTTTGATGACCCTGTTTTCAAATAAGATTGCATTCTGAAGTACTAAGCATTAGGATTTCAACAGACATTTTTGGGTGACACACTTTATCCTACAACCATGCCATGCTAGGAAAGAAACAGTAATGAGAGAGGACTGGGAAATTTTCACTTTGTGGGCTCAAGTGGGAAATACTGCACAGAGAGGCCATTCTGAGCTCATGTCCACACCCTGGATCTGCTGACTCTGAATCACTCCCACTAATACCTTTGAAAACATGCTTTTCTCTGTGAGCTTCTGTTACTGATTTCAAATAAAAATTATTCTATACACATAAAGACTAGAGCATTTTTGTTACTGGTACATTTTGTTACTTGTCCAGGTCTGAATACCTAATCTTTACCCCTTCCCTCCCTCCATGGCTGCTGTGCCTTCCCATACGAAAGAAAGTTAGGTGAGGTCAAACCAGAGCATGGAAGCCTCAAGGAGCCAGTAGGAGCTGCACTCCCTGGGGAGGAAGTGGGCAGCTACCCAGGCCCCGAGCAGGAGGACGGTGTGGGAAACACAGGGTCCCAGCAGGGAGGCGGACAGGATGAAGGCAGTGAATCAAGAGGCATCTGAAAGTGAAATGGACATAAAAGGACCAGCAACTGGGGGTTGTGAAGATGAGAGGGCAGATAGACTGTGAGCGCCGGCGCCCTCCCTCAGGAGACAGGGAGACCGAGGGGAACACGGGCTGGTCTGCGAAGCAAACTGGAGCATGCCGAGCAAACAAGAAAGGAAAATTTCAAGTAGAAGGGAAGATAAATGGGCTGAGACTTGTGCGGTGGCTCTCCATACCCTTCTGCCCTAGATATCCTCTTCGTCCTCTTCCGAGATGGCTCCTTGCCTTGTTTCTAGGGTCCTGGGGCATCTCAGTCTCCCTGGAGCTGGAGACCCTCCTGATGCTGCAGCCCTTCATTCGATCAGGAGCAAAAGGGACGAGGAAAGGAGTGGGCTGAAAAGGACCCAGAGGAAGTGGTCTGCCTGGGAGTTCGAAATGACTTTAGGCAGAATTCCAGCTTCTCCTTGTGCCCAGACATTACAGTTATGGAGGAACCTGTTTAAATTAAATACATATAAAATAAATATATATTTAATTTAATACACACATATCCAAAGTCTTTCAGCCTCTCATAGGATACCAGGCAAATATTTATGCCATGTATCAATAGCAATAAATTTGGAATACTTTAGTCTTCCGTTTATATGCTACATTACATGTTCGAAATAGTTTTCTACTGTGAAAATATGGGACTCTTGTTACACAGATACATAGATTTTTCAGATCAAAGACTTGCAATCTTAAGAATTATTTTATAATGCCTTTTGAAAAAATTTTTCTGCTTTTGACAATAAAATGTCAAAGTCACACTACAGTGAAGAGCAGTTTTTCTAAATTTAGCTTTATTTATTTATATCTACCTTAATAAAGTGCCATACTTTATTATTATTTTTTTTAAATTTTATTTTAAAGACAAAAGAATGGAGACATATGAACCAGAAAAGCCATAAACAATACAGAAAATACAACGTTATACAGAATATAGTAGGGAATTAGAACTGGATGTTGTATTACATAGTTATCTTCGCATTAGTTAACACAAAAACATTAAAGGAAATACCAAATTATAGAGAAGATAGTAGGGAATTTGCACTGGATGCTGTATAATATAAAGTTATCTTCATTTCTGCTAGTACAAAAACGACTGAGGAAATACAGAATTATAGATAACATAGAAGGGAATTAGCTCTGGATGCTGTCCTACATAATGTTACCTTCATCTTTGTTACTCAGGTTACACAGATGATGGCCCTTTTGATCAGTTCGTTTTTTCTCCTCCCTCATCTCCGTTGCTCTACCACTCAATCAGTTATCTTCCCTGTGATAATAACTGTACTCCTGGGTTTATCTATATCCTTGGACTCTCGCCTTGGGAAGAGATATAGCTGCCTCAGACTATACTATAACATACAGGGGTGTATACAAACTGCCATGGTTGGAGGTGGGAAAGCACATATGCTCACAGCGGACCGCCCGGCTCCACCCTGTCGTCG